>JAOVVA010000016.1:2508413-2523269 GCA_028565275.1 Leiocassis micropogon
AAATAATAATTCTACAAAAAAATTCTACAAAAAAAAAATTCACTATATATATATATATATATATATATATATAGAGTGGAATTTTTTTGTAGAATTATTCTTTATATATATAAAAAAAAACTTTCATGTATTTTTATGTCCATTTGTCTCATTTAGTGCTCATTATGACAAATGGGTGGCTCGTCCCAAAATAAGATGTCTTACTGAACAAATGTTCATAGTTAATGTCTTTCTCATAAAGTCCTGAGATGGGGTGGGGTGGGGTTAGAGGGGTTTTTTGGTCCCTGTTCTCAGTTTGTCCTTGTTTTTCTGAGAATGGTGAGTTTAAACAGGGATTTCCTGTTGCCTTGTGGACAAATAAATTACATTCATACAACAGAACTCTGTACAAACCATTGCTTTGTCTGGAGGCTTGACCTGAATGAAGTAAATGGGGAAAAATGTGCATCTGAGACGATGGTGGTTACGACCTGCAGTCTCTGCATGCTAACATCATACGCACATTATAAATGGCTGCAGAGTATTATTTCAGTAATTACGGTATAAGTACATGTAATTATCCAGCAGCATTTTTATACCTTAGCCTTGACTCTTGATGAAATGCATACATCTGGATGACTTCTGCAACTAAAACATCGTTCCATGTCCTCTTTTGGCTCTTCCAGATGTACAAAGGGTTCAACAAAATTCAGCACGTCCAGCACGTTTACACGGACGCGTCAGAGAGTCTGTGCGGAGTCAAGTTTGACATTAACAAGTACCAGTACTTGATTACAGGTAAGTTTCAGACATACTGTAGAACCGTTAAAGCTTTGAAGCATGTAAGGCCATTTAAGTTCCATCTGTGATTCGTTGTTTGCTTTTTTCTATAAGAACATGTACTTTTATGTACTTGGTAGTATTATGTAATATGTTGAATATTAGCTTTTTGGAGTGACAGGAATGATTAGTCGGGGAAAAAAAAACAAAAAAAAACATGACACCAGTGGCTTCAGGACTAAGCAGCCATTTGCATGCTCTAGCGCATATGCCGCGCAGTACAAAAGCAAGGTTACTAATGGCAGCCTTTTGTTTGCCTTTAAAGCACCATCCCTCTAAACCAACGACACACAACAAACGTCCCCTATTACACACATGACCGCAAGGCGAAATTTCCCTCCCTTGACGTTCCCCAGAGAGGAGAGAACGGTTTGCTATTTCACTGAAATGAAATGAAAAAGTAAAAAAGTTCTCTGCACGCATTTAACAATTGGCAGGAAGTTGACAGGAGGGGCAGATTGGACTTATTTTAACGTTATAAGCAGAGCATGACCGCATCTTTTTCAAGCTTCGCAAGCAAGCCACGCTTCGCTTGCTGAAAACAAACACCGGCGTAATTTCACTCGATAGTTTTTTCCCCCGGTGTGAATGTACATTCGGTGGCGAGGCACACGAGAACGTCTTGCATAAGGAAAAGCCAAACACATAAGGTTTTCATTGTTGCTGATTGGCTGGAAAGAATCACACACCCATCACGTACAGATACACAGTTCACCCCTCTCTCTCTCTCTCTCTCTCCCTTTTACACACAACACCACCACCACCACCATTTATGTTGTTTACATCCATAACCGAGTCTGACTTTCCCAGGAGTTTGTTGTGAGTTCTGTTTATGTGCTTTTTTAACTCAGCCAGCCTGAACGTGTTCCCCGATCATGTGCTTTCCACATGACGAGCTTTGTCGCTGCACGCTCCACTCGAGATAAGATCTCGTTCCAGACCTGCGTCTAAAATAATCTGGCTGTAAGGATAAGCTACCTCGAGGGGACGGGTGCGCGGTCACGGTTTTAGTCCGCTGCTGCGCTGCAAAGCTCGGTCACTGCACCTGTTGCAGAGTTCGGGAACCTGTCATAGGCGATAAGCCACAAACAGCGCAAAGCTAAAAATAACTGTTAAAGGACCTTTCGAGAATCATGAAATACTGCAGAGGAAGGCAGTTCACTCCGTGCAACATTACTGCGCCATGGATCTGAACGAAGCAAATAACACAGTGAAAGAATGCACGAAATGCGCCGCGTATCATTCTCAACCCTCTCACGGGATTGCGTAAAGTGATGGAAATGAAAGCAAGGCAACCCGAGTCAGACAGCGTATCACGAGGCGCTAATAATCGTTCGAATTTCTTGCTCCATCCTAGGGCGCGTGTACGACGGAAAGGTTTACACGGGGCTCTGCAACTTCAACGAGAGGTGGGAACGCCTGTCCCTCGCTCAGAAAAAAGGAATGAACCATCGTTACCAGCTGGGATGCAACTGCAGGGTGAGTGGACGCAGACATTTTAGCTATTTTCTTTTAGATAACAAGAAAAATCTTCAGTCAAGTAAATTACAGTGTACACCGCGGAGCTTAATTCTCTGTACCCACCCAATGGCCTGCAAAAAAGAGAGAGCCTGCAAAAACAATTAAGCCATTTGATTTAATTAGTGGTTCTACGCCAATAGTGCACATACCAGCTAAAGAAAGTGTTAGAAATAAACAACAAGCAGTTTAATGACGTTTCGCGGCTTAGAGAGTCGTACAAGATGAATGCAGTTATAAAAGGATTTGAAAAAGCTCTAAACCGCACCATAATTACTAATTACTATCCCTGCTCGTACGTAGTTAGGAGTTACTGAAACATCTCACTGCTCTGTTTCACATCAGAGTCAATACAAAGACTTTTTAGGCTAGTGATGAATTGCATTTTGATCATCGTTTATGGTATTGAATCTCCCTGGAACACCAATTTATACTAAAAACTATAGTTAAGATAATGTACTAACATCCTAATTTACTCATAAGTGTTCATTCTTAAAGGATAAAAATATCTCTTCAACTTAATAATAGGAATTAATTACCTTTATAAACTAGTTATAAACTATTTAGTCTGTTGTGATTTGATTTTGACCATAGACTCATAACGATGCTAAAGAAACAGTGTAACACATTCACACACACACACACACACACACACAGACAGAGGCTTGTGGTAAACACGTCAGTATGGGTGTTGACCCTTGACCTGTCATACTGATGGCCCCCCATTGGTCCCGCACGCATCTAAACCTCAGATTAATTGCGAAATTTAAATTCAGTATCAAGTGCAAAATAAAATTCTTTTGCTGTAGTATGGTGATATATTTGGGCCTGTTCCTGAGCAAAAAACTTTTTTGCACATTTTTTACTCGATTAAACACTCTCAAGCATACAATTGTAGTTTAATTGTATTCTTGCTCACTCAAGCCAGGGTTGCCAGATCACACTGACAAAATCCACCAATGCAAATATCCATAACGATACGATGTGAGCTGTGAGTTTTGTGCCTCCCCCGTCCATCAAGGACTTCATGTCTTGTATATAAGTGATAGACTTCATTTTATTATCAGCGGGAACATTTTGAATTCTAAGCTAGTTTGTCTGTTTACTCGGTCACATTTCTTGACCCACATCTGATCTAAATTTAAACTCCTCTGTTTTATCTCCAGATTAAGCCCTGCCACTACTTGCCCTGCTTCGTGACCTCGAAGCACGAGTGCCTGTGGACGGACATGTTGTCGCACTTCGGCTATCCGGGCTACCAGTCACGGCACTACGCCTGCATCCAGCAGAAAGAGGGCTACTGTAGTTGGTACCGAGGCATGACATCTCGTGACAAAACCAACCTGAACACCACGGATCCCTAAAATGCTGCTTTTTTTTTTTTTTTTTTATCCCCCCCCCCCCCCCAATACCGATCAAAGCAATCATTTATTTTTTTCCCCCAAAAAAACGTTTTCCTTCCTTGTTTCCAGGGATACGGAAATAATTCAGATCGTGCCGAATGACAATTTTATTGCCTGTGGTAGCACTTTAGAGGTGAACCGTACCTGTGTTTGAATTCATACTAGTTGCATATTTGACGCTGTGGCCCAGTCGTCCACGGAGACGCACACCGAGCAGTTAAAGATCTCAAAGGACGCGTCAAAGGGGGAGAGACAAGAAATAAATCAGGGTAAAAACAATCCTAATAGTTTGTCATTACAATTTGGGACATAAGTACAGCCAAAAGTCTGACAGAGAGGAACGTCCTGTAAATCATATCAGTATGTATTTGTGTACTGGCATGATAATGGACTCTTTGTATTCATTGCTACAGGTATGTATAACTCCATATTGCCTTCCTAGACCATGACACTTTTAATATTTAGATTAAAACTGTTCAGTTAATTGTAATTTAATTCCTTGAGTATTTCTTGCCTCCCCCCTTTAGTTTCCTTCGAGAATGCACTTAACAAGCTTTCTTAGCTGCTGCCTTTGTATAATCGATCGAAACATTTGGACACTTCCTTCACGCCGATCTAAAGCAATAAGTGTTACTGTGAAAAGGGTTGGGTGCCAAACACAGCATCACTTAACACAGCGGGTGTAGAGACCGTACACCTACATGATATACTGTACACTATATCATGCTTACTGTTCAATACATGATTCTGATCCAATAATTTATAAAAGCAATACCGGTCCTCATTCAGAAGTGTTATTTTTTTTTTTATTATTTAGAACGAATATGAATAACTGTATAGATCCACCATGTATGCTGTATAATATCTATTTATACTGTAAGTGGTCCTTTTTGCCTGCCTCCTGCTTCATGCTGTAGTTGTACAACTTTCCTAATATAATCTTCTGCATTCAAAGTATTTTTTTTTTGGTTCGTTTGAATAGTCATAATTAATAACAGAGTAATAATGTATATTTTTTCAAATCAACAAGAAAAAAAAAAGAAAGAAAGCGCATAGAACACTTTTGTGGGGAACAGTTTGTTTTGTTTTTCTTGAACAGAGCTTTTAGTTTATTTTTTATTCGTTTTTCTCGCTCTTTCTGGTATAAGCTAAGAAATGATGACCTGACTAAAACCTCTGTTGTTGTTGTTGTTGTTGCGTTTTGTGAATGTTGAATTAAATCCACATTACATTTAACAAGTTAGGGTGGAAATGTACTTGCTTTCAACTACGTGTACGTACTCGCATGATATTCATTAAAACAGTAGCCTAGAGCAAAGTGCCAAGTTGAAAATGGGGGGGAAATCGTTTCAGTTACATATCACAGTTTTTTAATGTGGCGATTCATTTATCGTCAGAATAAATTCAAAATCTATTTTTAATATTGAAATTAAAATGTTTTTGCATTTAAGGTAGCAAAACTTTGCAGTTCCTCTAAAATCCTACAGGGGGTGTGCTCCAAACTATTCACACATGGGTACACACAGCATCATGTGTCATACGAGCAAATTATTTGCGAAAGTTGTTTGGAATTGTACCAAAATCTAACGGTAAATTAAGATATTTATAAAATCGTGATAATTACAGAATCGCAATACAAATCGTATCGTGATGATATCGTATCGGGCGATCCCTGCTGATTTTTATCCCGAATGCACAGTGATAAATATGCATGTCAAAAGAGTTGGCGGGAGAATAAGTACTATCTAGCTTCTCAAGTGTCGCCAGGTTTGTTTACTAGACGTAATCCTACTGTATCTGATTGAACTATCCGGTGTGCCCCCTACTGGAATTCTCTAGTAACACGCGTAGTATATAGGCACATATTTGGACAAATACGCTCACTATACAGGAAGTATATTTCCAGCCATTAGCGTTCCAGATTAATGTTATCTACACAGAATGGTCCGCACAAATTCAGCTCTCTGCCTGCGCTGATTTGTATTCATGACCGAACGTAATCTGGACTGAGAAACTTACCCCATAGTGTGCGACAAGAAAAGGCTACAAAATCCAGTGCACATCCCAGAACCAAAAGTCAAGCCTGCGCCAGGAGTTAGTTTTAAAAGTCTAAAAAAAAAAAGTCCTATATGTACAACAGTACAATGATGGCGATGTTATTAATAGTGTTACTTGTGATGGTACTTCTGTCCTGGAAAATGAGCTGGCTGGTACTAACATACAGCACACAAACAGAGGTTTTAGTTCTGGTATTAATTATGGATTAAATATTTCTGTAGAGATATTGATCTATTTGAAAAAAATTCTGATTTTTGTTATTAAGCTTTTGTTTTGTTTGTCTATTTTATAGTATTCACTTTCGACAATATCTTCAGTTCATTCCTCTGTATGAGACTAAGATCTCTTTGGTAGAGAAGTTCACATGAAATGTACAGTACAGAAGTATAACCTTTATCCTCAAGCAAACCGAAACAAATAAATGTTTTTCAAGATTATTTTTAACTCCTTTTATTGTTCGCAGACATGCTTATGAGACAAAATCCACCGTGTTTATTCCAAATATTAACCGTGTTGAAAAAAAGCCTGAGGCGTCTTAGTCTCCCTCACTTTCGCTCGTGTAAAATACCGTCTTTTTACACACCTTGCAGTCAATCATGTCTTGAATTTAATTAATAGACCGTTTGATTTTTTTTGTTTGTTTGTTTGTTTTAAATGTACAGTGTGTGTTTCTGTGTGTGTGTGTTTGCATATGTGTTTGTGTGTACACTGATTTGTAAGGGGAAATGTCTTTCTTGTAGAAGCTTACAGAAAATGTTATGATTTTTAATTTCTCTTTTTATATTTTTATAATAAAGATTTAATAAAAATTGCATTTGTGAACATGTCCTATTTAACTAAATGTATGTTTATACTTTAAATAAAGATGAATGCCTGCCTACATTTTGGCAGAGTGTATGTATATTATATCAGATTCAACATCGAAATAAACAAGTCAAGTTTGTTTTTGTATCTTCTTACTTGCGTATGAACCGATGCTAGGATCTCACAGCTCACATACACAATAAGTGGTCTGGGAAGCTTGATAAAGAGAAGGAGAGACTCACCATCTGAGTGTGGTTCGGGAAGAACGTTTGCTCGTTCAGTGGGAATTTCTCTGGACCCAAGTCATGGTAGAGTTTGATCATATGAGCAAACTGCAAAAAAGAAAAAATAAATAAATCGCCAAAAACAGTTTGAAAAAAAACCAGGTTAAAATTCAAAATTCTGGTTAATTAAAAGTAGAAAGTAAATTATAGAAGCTTAACTAGGAATTAGATTTACGCAGGGAAAGACAAGCACATTCAGAGTTCCCTGTTCAGATCAATAAAACAAGCGTCTGAGATGGGGTTTTTAGCATCTATATAATCACCACTACTAGTGATTAACAAACACTAGATTCCTGATCAAAGCGAAAAAAAACAATCAGCAGAGATCAATCTATTTAGCGACTTTTTCATCAAACTTTTCATTGAAATCCAAATCATCAAACTAATTTTAATATTACACAAAGATGCCCAGAGTAATCTTTAAAAATGCAGTTTTTAAATGATGATTTTAGTAATTAAGGGAAAAAAGCTGCCTAAACCTGCTATGTGAAAAAGTAATTAGAAACAAAGTAATTGGCATGCATCAGTCTGAAAAGGGTTACAAAGCCATTTATAAGGCTTTGGGACTACAGCGAACCACAAATGGAGAAAAACTTGGAACAATGGTGAACCTTCCCAGGAATGGCCGGTCTACCAAAATGACTCCCACAGCACAACGACGACTCATCCAGGAGCTCATAAAAGAACCCATTTGCCTAAAAATATCTTTATTATCCCCAAGACTTTTGGGCAATTACTCTGTGGACTGATGAGACAAAAGTTGAACTTGGGGTGCGTCCGGTTACATCTGGAGTAATCCTACAATATCACAGCTTTTCATAAAAAGAACATCGTACCAATAGTAAACAGTAGTAAACATGGTGGTGGTGGTGTGATGGTCTGGGGGTTTACAGCTTCAGAACCTGGACTCCATGCCATAACTGATGGAACCATGAAGTCTCTTGCAGAAAATCCTGAAGGAGAATGTCCGGCCATCAGTTTATCACTTCAAGCTCAAGCGCACTTCGGTTAAGCAGTACGACAATTATCCAAAATGAGCGAGCAAGTCCACCTGAATGGCTCGAAAAAACAAAACAAAAAACAAAACAAAACAAAAACAGGCCGTTCAAGCTCAAAAACCCTTCAACGTGGCTGAATTAAAACAATTCCGCATAGAAGAGCGGGCCAAAATTCCTCCGCAGCGATGTGAAAGACTCACTGCCAGTTATCGTAAATGCTTGATTGCAGTTGTTGTCGCCAAGGGTGGCACAAGCAGTGATTAGGTTTAGCAGCAATTACTTTTTCACACAGGGCCAGGCAGGTTTGGACAGCTTTTTTCCCTTTATAAATAGAATAATCATTTAAAAACTGCATTTCGTGTTTACTCTGGTTATCTTTGTGTAATATTAAAATTAGTCTGATGACCTGAATCATTTAAGTGGGACAAATGGGGCAAATACTTTTTCACAACACTGTACCGTATATCAGTAGGTGGATTTACATGAACAATATATTACTTTGATCCAACTGAACAGGGATTCCAAGTCGCATGGAACGATTTTCACATGGATGCTGTGATCTGATAAGACGTGTGTTTACAAGGACAAAGCATTTAATCAGAATATAACGTTTTCCCGCTGCTGGAAAAAAAGATAAGAAGAAGAGGTAGAAGTTGTTTTGCTTTCCAACTCTGTGAATAGGCTCACCATTTTTTTCTGATAAACCCCACATGATGATTAGTTACAAGAATTGATTCTCATCTACTGTATGATTGGTTAGATACGCTCATGTGGGAGAAACGTGCAGAAAAAATATATTCATTCCAACAAAGAGAGAAACAGATCACGTGTTTACATGGCTAATATTAAACAAGATCAGATCAGACTTATGCGGCTTAGGTTATTCACATGAGGCATTTTTATGCCGATTCAGCGATTATTCTTATTATTACTGGAATTTTAGGGTCCATGTAAATACCTATTTATTAATATCTGCTTTTTCAGCTGATTAATACACTGAATTTTGCATTGTACTATTTGATGACGAGTCACTTACAACCCAGGGTTTGCTACAGAAGTTGTAGATGGAGTGCAGGGAGTTGATGCTTGCCACACTGCCGTACTGCAGACCAATCACAAGGCTTCGGAAGTCTTCTCCCGGGGTCATGCTGTAGGCATGCTGGCGAATTAGGATGAAATCTGGCTTGAAGGACCTGGACAAATATACACACACTTTGTCATTACTGTAGGTACTATTTTTATTATTATTACATGTATAAGAACCACTGGTGCGTTTTTGTTCTACCCAACAGCCTTGGCTGAAATATGCCAGTTTGGGCCGGAGACTGGGGTGGTGGTGGTGTGGAAAAGAAAACATGAAAAGTCTATAGAAGCCACCCACCAAGTTAGTCCTTTTTGTTACAAATACTTATACATTCTAGACTCATTACTTGTACGGTGAAATATTTCTTTTGTTTTTAATTTTTGATGAATATGGCTTACAGCTCGTGAACATTTTAAATGTAGTATCTCAATATATACAGTACTGTACAGAAGTCTTAGGCACCATACTATATGCTGTACCAATTTTGTTATATATGTTTATCATGTCTCTATAATTATGTACAAAATCATTCAGTATCTCCATAGATAACTTAAAAACTAATAAATAAATAACATTACTGTCACATTAATGGACTGCAAGGAAAAGTGTGGTAGCAAATCCGAGCTGAAGGAGTGGAGTGCAGTGTTGAGCACTGACGGAACTAGTTGTTTAAACCAGTCAGTGACTTATACGTTACTCACACCTGTATTTAATCACCCTTCCTACTAGTTACCATGATCAGATTAATAACTGAACAATAAATTGTAGTACAAAACCCTGTTCGTTCAGTACGTTCAGGTCGTCAGCTGACTTCATTTTATTGCCGCATAACGTTGCTGAGCCTAGACCAACTGAAGCAACCCCAGATCATAACACTGTCTCCAGATGATTGTACAATGGACACTATGGATGATGTCTGCATCGCTTCATGCACTTCCCTTCTTACCCATAGGGTCAACCTGGATTCATCAGGCCTCATGACCTTTTTCCATTGCTCCAAAGTCCAATCTTTACGCTCCCTAGCAAACTGAAGCCATGTGTCTGATTAGTCTCACTAACAAGTGGATTTCACATGGACACACAGCTTGTTAAGTCCCAATCCTGTGCATTATTGCTGTGATTTCTACTGTCCATTTTTTATGATGCAACACCACCAAGCGTTTATGTGCTCTAAAACCATGTTTTGTTTTGTTTTTCCAACCACATTTCTTTAACAAAGTTGACAGTTCAGCACTATTTTAATAATGCGTTGGACAGTTCTTAATGCAATTCCAGTAATTTCAGCAATCTCCTTAGTTGCTTTCTTTGCTTGATGCAGGTCAATAATTTACCACCTGTAATGTATAACCACCTCCTAGAAGAAAACTGCTGCTTAACGAAAAGCCTTTGTTTCATTAATATATAAACACCTTTATGCATAAATTTATTCGGTGTTCTGCAAGAAAAATACTAAAGCATCACTGTTTCTGCATTGTAAGTCTATGTTCTACTGGCATTCAATAGGAATTTGTACTCGATCCACAAAGCTGGCAGAAAAATAGATTATCTGAAACTGTGGAGTAAAAATAAAGTTAAGGGGAAAATAAAGGGGGGAACGTGTGCGAGTTTGATGTTGTAATGGCCCGAGCCAGAGGTAAACACACAGCCTATTTTGGGAAGGCTTCAGTAGGGATGAACTCAGTGCTGCATATCCAGCTCACCAACTGGGTGAAAGAATCCCAAAGGTATGCAGAGCTTTATTACCGAGTGCAAATTGCCAGGATCTACATTATCCCCAATGCACACACACACTTACTGTACAACAAACACATATTTGCCTGCCTTACCATCCCTAACGTGACTTTCCATTGACAGAGCTGTTAACGCAGCTCATTAATGCTATGTTACACTAATCTACTAATCTAAATCTAACCCTAACCTTAACCTCAGTTACTAAAATAAAATCCATTGTGTTTAAAATGCTGGTTTCCTCATGGGAACCAGTCAAATGTCCTCTCAAGGGCAAAACCCACCAAGAAATGAAAACATGCCCACACGTACTGTACACCCACACATCTGGAGACCTCTGTATTGAAACAGAGTTACATTGTCTTCTTTAAATTCTTCACACAGTTTTCAGTGCCAGACTTACTGTACAATGCAGCTATTTTTACCTAAACCCTTGACACATGTGGCAGAAAATTAAAAAAATAAGCTGCACGTGGAGAAGAAATCAAATGCAAACCACCGACATTCCAGGATATTCTGGCAGCGGGCTAGGTGTGTATGTATGTGCTACGAATATGGGGTCATAAAATGCTGGCAGGACAAGTATACATCCTTGAGTGAATTCAACTAGCTTGGAGATAATTATGTTGATGAAAACAGGTAAAAATAAAAAGAGTCTCTCTGGTTGAATCACTTTCAAATAAAAAGTACACAGTACGCATTTTTTAGCCCCTTTAGTTAGTATGAAGTTGGGATTCGGCTTAACTTATAAAAATGCTGTATTTAAGACATGGGTTTTCAAAATGTCTTTGTAACCCTTTGCCTTGTCTATACATTAAAGTCACACTCACTCACTCACTCACCCACTCATCGCCTATACCCCTTTATCCCGTATACAGGTTCACTGTTGGCCTGGAGCCTATGCCCAAAAACTTGGGGCACAAGATGGGGTATACCCTGGACAAGGCGCCAATCCATCGCAGGGCACACACACACACACACACACACACTCATTCACACACTACGGGCAATTTGGAATGGACTGTGGGAGGAAACCCACCAATAAACCAGGGATTGAATCAAACCCGGACCCTGGAGGTGCAAGGCAAGAGTGCTAACCACTAAGTCACCAAACTTTTTATTCCCATTAGTTGCAGTTTTAAAGATTTAGATCCTTAAAAATCAAGTTAAAGTTCCAGCTGAGGACTGTAATATGATAACTAGAGTAAGTTCCTGGTGAAACCGTGACGTGGGGAACATAGGTGCATTGTTTTTCCTGGGCAAAACACTGGAAATGGCTTCTTTCCAGGCCATCGGGTTCCTGAGTTATGACCATTTACCGGCTTGGCCCGGTTGCTTATCAACGGCTCTTGCTGCGTTGCTGACTCACATGCTAAAAATGTAATCTGATCTCCTTCATTGCCTTCAATTGGAAAATGAGTTTGTTCTTGGTCAGAAATCTTGGGAACTGTTAGCCCTGGTACAATCATTTTTTGATGCTTCCAGAGAGGAGGCTTTAATTTTACAGGTCGTCCAAATTTTGTGTATATTTCGGTCAGGATGGCCAAAGGATCTGGATTTTTCCAAAGTGGTTTAGTAGGTACTGAGAAGTCCAAAACAAATCCACATAACTCCCAAAGAGATTGAACAGTCCTCTCCATTTTTTTCTTTGGAGGAGCCAGGAGACCCGGCTCTCCGGTTTGATCTATGGTTTGCCAGCGCGTGTGCGAAATGGAGCAGAGGTAATTTTTTTGCTGCTTTACTGTATCCCCACTCTAGAATCCCAATTATTTTAAATGGAGAGAATTTGGAGTGAGATTTAGAAGCGGTTTAAAAGGAGTTATGCACCTTTGAACAGTGTGATTTTTTTCCCCAAAGTAGTAGAGATTTTTAGATGTTTGACATGATTCGTCTCATTTAAAATTTCATTCATGGTGTGAAAATGGTGCATTTTGTTCTGAAGTTGACTTTGCTCTGAGGCGCTCGGGAGACCAGGCTGAACGTTTTGATATTAGGTTCTTGCGGGCGCATGAAAAATTTAGGGAGATACGGCTGCCTAGTCCTGAATCAGGAAAAACTGATTGACTTTTGGGAAAACCATCAGTCTGATTCTTTAGAAAAGTAATAAGATCTAATTCCCTCCAGCAATATGACCTGAATTTTTGTACAAAGTTTTTGCGCAAAATAAAAAAAATCGCTTATCCAAAATAATGGTTTACAATGTAATAAATCATTGTGTGGTGCAAAAGGACCTTTACAAAACAAAAGTGTTAAAGGTCTGCAAAAATAAAGACTTCTGGTTCTGTAATCACCATGTATGAAGTGGATAAACACAGGGGCTGCTGCCATGCAAAACGAGAATTTTAATGTTAAATGTCAAGCCATTCAGATCCAACCCAAACCTCAAAGCAAAACTCACTTAGCTTTTGGTGTAAACAATAAAGACTCTTCGCCAAATCTAAAACTCAGTGGCATCCACAGTCACGTTAAGCGCTAGCAGGTGATGCTCTGTGTTTCTCATTATGCAAAGATTTACTGTCTTTAAAATTGTCACAAGGCAGGACTAGAAAGAAGATGCACTCAGCCAAGCTTCCCTTTCACTCGAGCTGATTATGTCTAAATGCTCTAATGATAAAAACATTGCCAGAGGCCGGGACTTGGTTGCGGTTGATTCTGTGAGCACTGAAAATACAGAGGGCTGAAATGTGCTATATAAAACAGGGTTAACTGAGTGGTTTAGCTGCGGCATTCCCAGGGCACTGGCACATGAGCCTGAAAGCTGAGCTATGAGCTGACTGACTGGTGTGGAAAACAGAGCTGAAGGCATGCCAAAGACTCAATATGATCTTATTTCATTCTCCTTTTCCATAGCAGACTTTGGTTTCCAGCTTAAACCTGGTAAACAAAACTCATTCAACTCCTATAACTAACAAAAATTGTTAGGTAGACCAGAATAACACTACAGAGATAGAAAACTGATGCTTTTGGTAATATTTTACTCTTGATCTTACTAATTTAAAGTCTAATCTAATGATGGTAATGTAAAATAGAATAATAATAAAAAACCCATAGGGCCAATCTGCTACGTGTCGGTTTTCACATTTTGTTAAGAAAGAGAGAGAGAGAGAGAGAGAGAGAGAGATAGAACTGTTTAGCTATTTAAGAGTTAGAAACCAGACCGCTAACTTTTGTCATTAAACATGGCAAAAAATATTTATACTATAACAGATTATGTTTTACTAGCATTGCAACTGAGCTAGCAGACTTTTCCTGTTGCCGTACTCGGGAGACCATCTCAGCACTAATGTTACGTACATTCGTGACGAAGTTGCAAATTGTTTTGAATTTCTTCTCTACCCACAAAAAACACCACTTTACCATCCAATTCCAACTCGTTTAGCGCTTTTAACAATGGTCATTGTCGCAAAGCAGCTTTACAGAATCAAATTAATTAGGGAAATGAGTACGAAATGTGTGAGAAAACAAAAAAGTTTTTCGTATAAATCCAAATGATCAGATTGTCCCTGAACACCGTAAAGTTCCCTATCTCAACTTTTAAATGAGTTTAACAGTACTGGTTTCAGATCAGTTAATATACAGACTCTAGTGTGCGTTTCATTGGCTTTGTACATTATACAAACTATTTGTACGATATATAAATTGAATTGAATCTAATCTAATCCAACACTACTCGCTACTGTCCGCTGGTTAGCTGGTGCTAAAGCTACTCGCTGTTGTCCGCTGATTAGTTTGTTCCTAAAGCTACTTGCTATTGTTTGCTGGTTAGCTTGCTGCTAAAAGTACTCACTATTTTCTTCTGGTTAGCTTGCTGCTAAAGCAACTCGCTATTGTTTGCTGGTTAGCTTGCTGCTAAAAGTACTCGCTATAAAAGTACTCGCTATTGTCTGCTGGTTAGCTTGCTGCTAAAGCTACTTGCTATTGTCTGCTGGTTGGTTGATTAGCTTGTTGCTAAAGCTACTTACTATTGTTTGCTGGTTAGCTTGTTGCTAAATCTACTCTCTGTTGTCTTCTGGTTATCTTGATGCTAAAGCTACCCGCTAATGTCTGCTGGTTAGCTTGCTGCTAAAGCTTCTCGCTATTGTGTGCTGGTTAGCTTGCTGCTAAAGCTACTTGCTATTGTCTGCTGGTTGGTTGATTAGCTTGTTGCTAAAGCTACTTAC
>JAOVVA010000016.1:2557563-2580337 GCA_028565275.1 Leiocassis micropogon
ACCAAAGAGGAGATTTATGGATGCAGTGAGAGAGGACATGAAGTTAGTTGGGGTGAGAGAAGAGGAAGCAGAGGATAAAGTTAAATGGAGGCAGATGATTCTCTGTGGCGACCCCTGAAAGGGATTAGCCGAAAGACAAAGAAGATATTTGGGATCCATAAATTACATATATAATATGATTATAACATGAAGTATATCCATCAATAAATCATAACATTATGACGACCTGCCTAATAATGATTAGGTCCCCCTTTTGCCACCGTAACAGAGATGCACTTTGTGTTCTCACACCTTCCTATCACAACCAGCATTAACCTTTTCCTCAATTTAATTTGCACTATCTCTTCTATTGGATCGGACTACACGGGCCAGTCTTTACTCCCCATGTACATCAGTGAGCCTCAGCCACCATGACCCTTTCGCCAGTTCTCCGGTTTTCCTTCCTTGGATCACTTTTGGTATGTCCTGACCATTGCAAATCCCACAAGAGCTATAGTTTTGATGTTGCTTTGATCCAGTCCTCTAGCCATCACAATCTGGCCCTTCAAGTTTCACTTCCTGTCTAATATATATCCTACACACAATAACTTCAGAAAAAAATGGTTCCCTTGCTGCATTATAGATCCCACCCACTTCCAGCCGCTAGACAACTGGGTCAGAGCAGCTCCAAAACTGCAAATCTTGAGGGATGTTCCCACGCTGCAGATTTCAGGACATACCAAAAGTGATCTAAGGAAGGAAAACAGGTGAACTGGCGACAGTGTCATGGGTGGCCATGGTTTACTGATGCACATGAGGAGCAAAGGCTGGCCCGTGTAGTCTGATCCAATAGAAGCCAAAATTCAATAGTAGTAGTAGATTGAGGAAAAGGATAATGCTCATTCCAATAGAAATGTGGTGCATCACTATTTTGGCGGCAAAGCGGGGACTTACTCAATATTAGGTGGGTGGTCCTAATGTTATGGCTGATCAGTGTATGTAGTCGAATCATATAATATTTCAAATTGATGGATACCTGTAGGATGAAAGTGGAATACTGTACATTATTGATCAAAGGGTCTAGAACTCCGAATCCAAATCCAAAGCTCATACATATTTTAAATAAATTCGTTAATCCTATATCCTATAATGCTTTAAAGAGAGCTTTGGATGACTGATGCTATGGATTTTCTCACGCTGTTTTTGAGGCTTACTGAAGGCAATAAGGTGGTGTCATTTTGCAGAAGTGTAATGCACAGCTCACTGCAGTCCAGTTCCAGCAGCTTGTGTTGGCACAGCACGCCGATGTTGTGCTCTGAATAGAGGTCATGGCTGAACGGGCACTCCTTTCTGTTCGAGAGAATATCGATTTGAAACATACAGTAATTATTTATTGTTTGTGTGTGTGTGTGTGTGTGTTATAGGTGAAAGCAAACAAGTCCTTGGGGATTATCAAGTAGATTTATGTACTAATTATTTCCTTTGGGAATAAGGCATAGGTGTGACAAGTTATGGTACTGTACGTTAGGGAAAGGAAATTCTACAGAGATACAATAAAACAAACTAGACAGCAGAATATCAAGGACAACAAGTTTATTATTATTATTATTATTATTATTATTATCATCATTCATTCATGGGGGTCTGAGTGCTTGGTGAGGTGCTTGGTACACCCTGGTCCATTGCAGGGTACACACATAAACACACACTCGTACACATACTACTGGCAATTTGGGAACGCCAATTAGCCTAATCTGCATGTTATTGGACCGTGGGAGGAACCTCACCAAGCACGGGTAGAACATGCAAACTCCATGCACACAGACCCGGACCTTGGAGGTGCAAGGCGACAGTGCTAACCACTAAGTCACTATGCCGCATTATTATTATTATTATTATTATTATTATTATTAACACATCAGATACTGGAAATACATGACGTTACCTTTGGTTGTGGGAAGGGCACTCTCCAAACAGGTAGAGTTTGCACAGGTGCAGGTTGTTGCAGCCTTCACAATGCTGAATCCGACATAATCTCAGTTCGGTTTTAATAATCTGCATTTCACTTTCCTCCTCGAATACCACACAGCTATCCGTCTCACTTTCTGTCTCATTTAAATCCAGTTGAGTTACCTCATCACACACATCCTCAAGCTCCGTTTGTAAATCATGGAGACACAAATCCTGACTAACAAACTCGTCCGAATCCATGACTGCTGAACTTCCTGCTGCCTCTCTGTGTGTCTTGGTGGACTTGGAGCTGAAGTGGATGTTGACGTTCACTATCCTGTGACACAGAAAAGTTTTTTTCCCAATATTTACCTATCACATTAACCTTTGGACCTTGATTATAGCTCCACCTGGTACTGTAATTCCACGAGCATTAAGATTCTCTTGAATGGTTCACTATCAGGATAATGTGAGAACTAAAGACATAAAATAAATACAAATACAAATAACAGTTCAATTCACTTGTACCAACAAACAGGTCTTTCTTCAAATATTGCTTCTTTCTACACAACAATACAATCCACATGTCAAGTTTGAAAGTTTCGTTGATGAATAAACGAGTCTCTCAGTCTGTCTGCTGTGCTTCGATAAGCTTACTCAACGCCAGGAGAGATACTATCAAACAAGTCATCTGTCAAAACATTTACATTTAGGGATTTGGCGGATGCCCTTATCCAGAGCGACTGATATTTTTATATCATTATACATCTGAGCAGTTGAGGGTTAAGGGGCTTGCTCAAGGGCCCAACAGGGACAACTTGGTGGTCATGGGGTTTGAACCTGGGACCTTCTGAACCATAGCTAACCCTGACCCAAAGGTCTCTATTTATTATGAGCAAAAGACAAGATGTTTTATATGTTTGGTAAATACACTTGGTGTCATGTACATCTGTTAATACAAAGAACATACACCATTTTAACGTGTCCTGATAATGAATGGAAATAGTTCCGGAAGTTATCGAAGTTAAGAAGTTATCCAGAAAACAAAAAAGTCTGAACCAATCAGCCATAACATGATGACCACCTGCCTAATATTGAATAATATTGAGTAGGTCCCCCCCTTTGCCAACATAACAGAGATGCACTTTGTGTTCTCACACCTTTCTATCACAACCAGCATAAACCTTTTCCTCAATTTGATCTACACTATCTCTTCTACTGGATCGGACTACACGGGCCAGTCTTTACTCCCCATGTACTGTACATCAGTGAGCCTCAGCCACCATGACCCTTTCGCCAGTTCTCCGGTTTTCCTTCCTTGGATCACTTTTGGTATGTCCTGACCATTGCAAACCTGATAAATAACCTGATAAATCTCCCACACTCTCACCAGGAACATTCCACAAGAGCTGCAGTTTTGGAGTTGCTCTGATCCAGTCCTCTAGCCGTCACAATCTGGCCCTTCAAGTTTCACTTCCTGTCTAATATATATCCCACACACTTCCAGCTGCCATTGTAACGAGATAGTCAAAATGCAGCTTTTGTGAAAAAGGCCAAATTGTGATGGCTAGAGCACTGGGTCAGAGCAACTCCAAAACCATAGCTCTTGTGGGATGTTCCTGGTGAGAGCGTGGGAGATTTATCAGGTTATTTATCAGGTTCATTTCAGATCCAAGAGGAGACACGTACAGTAATATCAGATCAACAAGGACAAGAGGAAATAGAATTAATTTATTTTATCTTCAGCTTTAACATCTTTAACTTTTGATGATTAAAAGAACTTTAATGAACATTTGAAACAAATTTGAAACATTGGTGCAGAGTCACTCTGTCTGATTGTCACAACAAACATCTAGACTAAAGCAGCTCTTTTTAACAGGATACTTTAAAATAATGACGTAATCATAAAATATAAACTGACTTCTATGTCAGTTACATTGAAATTTCCAGTCCTACGTTTTAACTTTTTTTCCCCCCATGGTACGAAGGGTGAACGCATAGCTGATAGTATCTTAGTATACTCACTGGAAACGCTTTTTATATCGCTTAGTTTTAATTGTTTTCCGGAACACCCGTTAGCGCCGCTAGACCGTTAGCCGGGAGTTGTGTCGAAGTTGGTTCCCCCTAATCGAGGTCCGTTTTTCTTAGCCACGCCCCCCGTGAGAACCGTGCAGGAAGGGAGCGCGCGTTCAGATTTAGCCACGCCCGCGAGAGGATGCGCGCGAGCTTCTGGAATGGAATGAAAGGGCGGGAGATTTTCACGCGCCTTGAAAACGAAACTTATCATAACATGCGTTGTTTTTAATTACTCTATACACAACCCGTGATGTACAGTATTTATGCTATAGGATATTTTACTTTCATAATATTTCACCACTACCAGTACTGATTCCTTTTATACTCAGTTTATCATATAATTATAATAATTATTATTATCATTATTATTATTATCAGTGGCGGCTGGTGCGCAACAATTTTATGAGGGGGGCGCAAAGAAAATTAAAATTAAACTTTTAATAATCGCCTGTAAATAGCCATTTATCCGGTGATTAAGCATCAGTACTACCAGTATAAAATAAAGGCATGGCTCACGTCGCATCCAGTCAGCCAGTTCCTGGAAAGTGCTGGAAAAGCACCGAGTGTAAGCTCGGCCGTGATTACAGTCATGTGTCAAGATCAGAAATTACCCATTGTTGCTAATTGGAATGTTTTTACTCATTGTAATGCATTACTAGGTGGTTGTCCTGCATCCTCAATAAACAAGCTACAGTTAGTCCAAAATGCACCAGCCAGATTTCTTACCAGACCAAAAGCATACATCATAACATATTCCACCCTGCAATGCACAGTACCCAAAGGATGTGCGAATATCCCAGTGCCTGGCACCACAGCACATTCCCAAAGGTCTTGTGAAGTCATGCTCTAAGGGCCCATGGCCGCCCCTGTGGCGCCAGAAGAACCTACAGTACAAAACACTGGGCATAATGTTTTGCATTGCAGTGTTATGGTTGATTGAGATCTTTAGAGTTAATGCATTTTAAAGCGAAAGTATTACTGGCTAATAACACACTGTATACAGTAACAGCACTGGAGTACACTTCAGTAAGCATTCAAGCTTTATGCATTTGTGTTGGCTAAATACAGCATTTTAGCTAAACCCTTAGCTACTGGAGTTCCAGCCTGGCTTTGGTAATCATTTAAGTCTCTGTGATTAGTCCGAGTATTTATTTGGTTAACTTTTGCATATTCTCCAACTTGAAGATTTTAGCTTTGGCTGATCAATTGTTAATGGGTTTACGTGTTTCCTGCAGTTGGTCCAAACATGTACTAAAAACTGCTGAATGTATTGATGAGTCTTGCTAGTGTAATTTAAAAGAGGTTAGATGTGAGAGAGAGACTATACACTACTGTAGGGAATATTTCATTTTTAGTGTATTTCATGATATTATGTGTGTATGAGAACAGAGTGTTTTCTTTCTTTGACCTCGACACGCTGTGCTATCTGCAAACACATTACTTAATATACTGTAATCTATGTTCAGGGTCGTAAAACTGCTGAAGGCTCATAAACGCAGAACTGTTCCCAAGCTTCTGTTCTTCTCCACGTTATCTTTTATAAACATTCCAGACCAGATGTAACTGCTCCTGTGCCCTCCTTTTTAGTTCTTTTTGTGTGTGTATGTGTGTGTGTGTATGCATATATATACTCCTGTCTTCCACAATAAACTTTGAACGTCTCACTGAGCACTGACTTGTGTGTTTCATTGAGGGGCTCCCTGGCCAGGCGGGACAAGCAGAATACAGGCTGTGCACTGAGTAGACAAAATGGGGTCTACCAAAATTCAAGAAATCCTTACAACTACCATCCAGTCCACCCAGACAGAACGGCCAAATATTTTCCTCTGGGTTATGGATGACTGTAGTTTCATTGAGATTAGATTTTCTGTTGTAAAGCCTAAAAGGGTATTTATTATATACTGTATCTGTCTGGCAAATGCTGCCAGGGAAGCTCTCGCTTCACTGCGGTGAAAAAGTTCAGGAAAAATAATGGTGTACAAATCCTGGAAGAATTGCATTAGATTGTACCCACATCTGCCCAAGAAGAGCTTTTGCAACCTGTATGAGAAGAATGCAATTACAACTTAGTCTTTTTAGGCCGAGGAACAAAAAAAAGAGCCTGGTTAATGGAATAAAAGGTCTAAAATACTTCTGCATGTAGGAATAAAGCACATAAGAACCAAACCAATTTCATACTGTAGCTGGTATTCAGAGACAAAAACAATATTATCAATAATTTGTCCAGATGATTTAATTTTAAAGTTGCAAATGAATTAATAAGAGCTTATTCGTGTTTTTAAATACTGCATTTGTAACACATGGAGCAGAAATTTTGGTAGATTAAGAAACATTGCATTAGTGTTTTTGTACAATTAAACAAAATTATTCCTTCAATCAAATATTACATTTGAATCATTCATTTGGTAATACAGTAAATACAGCTTAACACATAAAAGCCTCAATCACACTTTGAAAGCACGCAATTAAATTAAATTACTGTAAGTGACATTTTCGATCCTGTTTGCTTCGAGCTTCTAAGACGTTCTTCTGCTGTTGAGGGCTTGCACGGTTCTGAGAAGTTTGTGTACCGGAGAGCGAAGAAGGCGGCTTTTCATAAAAACTTGACGAGGAGCCATAAGCGAGAGGCCATTCATTAGCTGAAGAGGAAGTGGGTGTGTACTTGACTGAGATACTGCTTTCTGTCACTGAATAACTGCTGGAAGGAAAAACATCCAAGCTGACATTTCTAGGCCTGGGTGTAGCACTGGATGAAGCTGAAAGTGGATCTGAAAAGTTGGTTCCCACTTGTCTGGGAGATACAGGTTTTTGTGAATGTTGCTGTGAGCTTTGAGATCGTTGTGTGGTGAACAAATCTGGATTCGGTCTAAACGCATATGTTGAACCTGTTTTTGGTCTAGACGCATCTGTATCTCTTATATCTGTTAAGCTAGACGTACCCGAGATCAACAGCTGATTGTCAGAATAGGAGGAAACTGGATTTTTTACAGAAGTAAGTACATCCTGAGCTGACTTTCTCGGCAACCCGGTGTTGCTCAGAGAAGTTACAAGTTCCTCTCCAGCACTGGTTGAACTGGAAGTGCTGTTGTTGGCCTTATGAGGTGACCCTGTGCTAATCACACTTGCCATTTGCCTCACATTAAAGACATCATCAAAGTCGTCCAACCATTGACTGGCATTGTCAGATGAGCGTGTTGCGCTAAAGGAACCTGTCAAGAAACCATCAGAGGGAGGCTGCTTAGGAGCTGCATAACAACTGGTTTTGGATGCTACTGAAGTTTCGCTCTCTATTTTCGAGGAAAAGATGGTAGAGGAAGCGTCAACGCTCTTGGCCTTGACTGGAGAATATGAGAATGGGTCCAAAGAGTCAGCAAGTGTCTTGGCGAACTCTGAATCTTGCTGTAGTCTCTGAGACGTTCTTTCAGTAGCTAGGTTGAAGGTACGAGCCGTCAAAGTCAAGTCGTCAATCCCAGACTGAACACTGCTACAGTCAGGACTAGGTTTAGCAGCAGTTAGAAGATTATCTGAATCAGAGGACACTGGAATTGTACCAGTTGCATGCAAGGAATTATCTGATTCTCTTAGCAACCTGCTGAGTGACGTTAAACTCTGAGTCGGCTTTGAACTAACAGATAGGTTGCTTTTGGGCGCGGCAAAGCCTACACTTTTTGTTGCAACTATCTCAAAGTCTGAAGTTTCATCGCTATCTAGAGATTCTAAGATATCCGAATCAGCAGAAAGAGTGTTTTTTGTTGTTCGACTGCTCGCAGCGGCTAATATCTGTCCTGTGCTTCCCATGGACTTCTCATAGGTAATCATGAATTCTGGGTAAACCTGGGAGCGATCAAACACTACATAGATAGTGGGCTCACGTAGGTCATTTACACAACTGTCGTAAAGATTTCCTGCCGCGTCTTTAGCTGGAGGTCTGCGGTAATGAGACGCTCCTTTAGTATACTGTCCAACCAACACTCTGCATGCGAACATTTTTCTTTCACTATAGTGATCCGTGTAATCGTGGGAATACTTTGCATCCCGGGCGAAGTAGCTTCCTGTAACAGATCAAAGAAATATATATTATAGTATTATTAAAAAAAACAGACATTTTGCACTTAGACAGCATAGTGGAGCATAACAGTTACCAATTTTAGCTTAGCAGTACTGTGAGTTCTTAGAACATTATGATTTTGGTTCCTAGAACGTTCACACTGTCCAGGTTTCTGGATAACACTCAGCTTTTTAAACGTCTGCACTACTTCGAACTTCACACATACAATATGTTTGGGTCTCTTGGTAACCTTTCGTCTTCCAAACCCTTCCCACAGACTACAGACTACTCCCAAATGTACTTTCTGTCTACTTACATGAAAGCACAATAAGTCTGTTTTTGATATACTGTACACTAGAGAACTGTGCAAAAAGTCTTGATGGACTTCTCATTTCTTTATAGTAAATGAAATGAACAAAACATGAACAAATGTTTTACTGCGACAAGCTGTAAAGTGCCTAAAGATACAATTTAAAAACGGGTTGTTTTAACAACTTCAGCAGCAACCTTATTTCCCCTCTCGTCTGTTCCAACCACTCAGCATTCATTATCAGTACACTAATCACTAGCCTCATCATGTGTCATCATGTGCACCTGTTTCTCACTGGTTCATGCCTTAGGATAAATAATTTTTTATGCTTGAATGATTCATAGGTCACTGCGTGGCTTAACACTCTCACTCACTCATCTTCTATACCGCTTTATCCTGTATTCAGGGTCGCAGGGACCTGGAGCCTATCCCAGGAGGCTTAGATCCCCCCTGAACAGGCTGCCAATCCATCGCAGGGCACACACACATACTGTACTCACACTCACACACTCATTCACACACTATGGGCAATTTGGGATCGCCAATTAGCCTAACCTGCATGTCTTTGGACTGTGGGAGGAAACCGGAGTACGTGTAGGAAATCCACCAAGTACGGGGAGAACATGCAAACTCCAAGCACACAGAGACGGGAATCCAGCCTGGCCAGGAATCGAACCCGGACCCTGGAGGTGCAAGGCGACAGTGCTAACCACTACACCACAAATGGCAAAAAATAGGAAGCCCGGAGAACTATTCCTCAAAACTTCGTTAGTCTAAACTTTCGTTCAGCTGCTTCCATCATGGGGTCACGATCTGATCCGAACATAACTTGGCACAGGTTTTACACTGGATGCCCTCCTCATGCAACGCTCCTATTTTATCCAGGCTTGGGATCAGCACTGCATCCACTGGCTGGGTAGTATGGGGTGTGGTAACCCACTGACAGCTCGAATCCGGATCCTCAGATCCCCAAATCAACAAGCTTTAGCCGTCTGAGCCCCCACTCCATTACTCTTAAGTCTAAGTCTAAGAAAGTCTGGCTCTTTGGAAGCAAAATATGAATACTGTAAATGAGCATGAGTTTAAGACTTTTGCTCGGTACTGTAGGTATAAAAGCCACTTGAGAATAAGACTCATGGTGTCTTATTCCAATGGTGTGCATTGTTAAAAACGTCAGTAAAATCCAGCATAATGGCTAACACTCAGATTATAGATTTGTCATCACACGATGCATCAACACACAGTCAGGTAAAAAAGCCAAGCAAATAGTTTTCTAACCTTGCCCATACACTGTTGCATTGGCCCCAGATACCCTCATATCAAAGTTCTGGAGACAGATAGCGTCAACGTTCCTCGTGTTGGTGCCGTGGAATAATAATCGCTCTGCTTCACGGTATTTCTTTTCACTGTTTGCTTTTTTCATTCGCTCTCTTTTCCTGCAAATAAAATAAAGCTACACAGTAAAGTCAGAAAGAAATCTACGTAATCAAGGGTTGCTGTCTGATATATTTGGCCTTTAAATGAATCAGTATCAAGGCGTGCGATGACGTAAAGCAGCTTGAGATTTATGACTGTCATTGAAAAGTGATACATAGTTTTTTATAATGCAACAAAAGTTACCATGCTGATGCAACATAATGTTAACAATTCAACTACTTATTTACCCGAACAAGGACGCAAGGACGTGCGAGATCTCAATGTCTGGCAAGATTTGTTTTTCAATTTCTGTCTGCATGGACTACTTTTTCCCATTTGTCTATTACTGATAATTATTTATTAAACATTATCTTAAATGTTATAGTGTTCTATTGTGTTGTGCGAATTGCACTTATGCTTGTTCACTATTTTAAATAACTCCTATATTGTAAAATGCAGAAATTCTAATGTAGCACAAATTTTGGCAAATTTTATCTCATGCCTTAAGTTGAAAAAAGTTGATACTGGCTATAACAGAAAGGCACCAGAACACCCAGTGCATCACAGCCTGCCATGTATTGAGGTTAACAGGCAAAGGATTTAAGTTTGTTGAGTGGCGTCCACATTTCCCAGATTTTAACCTGGATTGAGCATCCATGGGATACGCCTGACAAGCAAGTCTAATCCAGCAGGCTCCACATTACAACCCAGAGCACCCAAAAGATCTACATCTAACATCCTGGGGTCAGATACCACAGAACACCACCAAAGGTCTTAAGGTGCCTTGGTGGCACAAAGGGAAATTTGGGAATGCCAATTAACGCAATCTGCATGTCTTTGGACTGTGGGAGGAAACTGGAGTAGCTGGAGGAAACCCACCAAGCACAGGGAGAACATGCAAACTCCATGCACACAGATGCTGAGGCAGAAATCAAACCAGGACCCTGGAGGTGCATGGGAAAAGTGCTAAAGACTAAGCCACCGTGCCGCCTACTTAATGTAAACGTATTACATACAGTATAATAAAGATATTTACAGGCTGAAATATTTTGTATGTGTAATTTCAACAATGATTATTTGCCTACCCGAACTAAAAAAAAACTAAACTTTTAAATAACCAATAAACTGTAAATTAACAAATTTTTTACTCACGTCTGAAAATCCTCCCATAATTCCTTGTTCTGAACTCGTTCAATACTCAAGATGTTAAAGTCCTTCATAGTCTTGTTGAAATGTTCCTGTACTCTGATGTAGTCCTTGTGAGACGCATCGAGCAAGACTCGCTGAAATCGAATAAGAAGAACAAATAGATGAAATCGAGTTGTATGAAAGAATACTTTAACAGTATGAACTGGATATGCCACTGCACCTGAAATCCAGATTCAGAGACTGCAGTTTTATCCCAAAAGCCTGGGACAACTCCACGAAAGGTGGAGTATGCTCCTCTTCTGCTTAAAGAAATGAAGGGAGAGGAAATCATAGTTGTGGTTTTATCAATTAAACAATACTCTTAATATGTGGGAATCATTTTTCGTCTAGTCGCTTACCTGGTTCTAGTATTCCGAACATCGAGGAGAGAAACGAAGAACGGTCTGCGCCTAACTTCCCTCTCCGAGCTGGTTATTTCATTCCGCTGCTTCATATCTTTACAAAACAACATGCACAGGATATCATACAGTACATCCACATGTGCCTTTATTCTTATATTGTAATGAAATGTATTGCATGACCATACAGTACCTTTGAAATTCAGCTCATAAAACTGTTTCCCAGCTGAAAATTTAACCACATCATGCGTGTTGCTGTCTAAGAACTGGAGGTATTTCTTCTCGAGTTCATCACTGGTGATGGAGGACAGTCTATGCATCTCCTTCTGGAAATGTCAAAATGTTCATATGAAATCAGAACGCTTTAGAGTGCTTTACACTTGAATCCAACAACCAAGGAGGAGGCTTATGACTTACGACTGATCCGTACTGGATCCATTTATTATACTCATTCTTCCAGTACCAGATCCACCTCGTAGTGTGGCTGAAGGTGGGTTCAAGCACAGATGAGACTGTAGAGAGACGCCGCACTCTGTGAACTCCCACCATCATTGTGTCAAAACACACAGGTTCATTGCCCACACTGATATGAAAAGAGAGGCAAAAGATCACCTCAACAGACATTTTATTTGTAAAGTAAAACAAATAAATATTGTAAACATCCTTAACATTAACTCCATTCTTTAAAAAATAAACAAACTGAAAAAACATTATGGAACAACCTTGAGGCCATCAACAAAAAAACAAATCATTGAGCAAGTAGAGAGAGAGAGAAACAACCAAGAGGCCAAGGTTTCATAACTCGACACCACCACCACCATGCTTCTTTGTGGGCAAGATGTGGTTGATGAGCAGTGTTTCCAAAACTTACCACAACTGATCTCATTTACTGAGTCTCACACCAGCCACATAACAAACCCCAACTAAGATTTCATACGACATAGTTGGACACTTTTTGTTAAATAAATCCCAGCTTCGTAAATAGTCCGGGTTTTGGTGATTAGTATACTAGTGATGCTGACTACTCAGTGGTTGGAACAGACGAGAGGGGAAATGAGCTTGCTGCTGAGATCGTTACATAAACATCCAGTTTTTAAATTGTATCTTTAGGCACTTTGCACTTCACTTGCAAAGATACCATTTTTTTGCAGTGTAGGATTTTGTCTTAGTTGTATAAGAACCTTCCACGAACAGGTGTATTTACACTATTAAATTAATTGCTTATTAACTTAATTATTTAATTATTATTATTAATGGCATCTTTCTGGTTTACAAACCTGTGGATCTTTGATGGATCGCTGTACTCTCTTTCTATCGCTTCATTGTCAGGTAGGTCTATCCAACCCTCATCCACCTCCACCTCCCACTTATAGGGAACGGCAAAATGGACTCTCCAGCATTTATCTGCAGTGAACACAAATGTTGTTTAAGAGTCAAGATTCTTTTCCAATGAAGTAGATTTCCAATTAGTCAATTGGCTCTGTTGAGTGACGCGTATAGCCACACCCACCTCAAAAGAAAACGAGCTAGATTACTGGTATATCAATCATTCTTACTTATCAGAAAAACAAAGAATTGCGGTCCGCCATCTAGTGATGCCTACACAGAAGAAAATAAAAATAAATAATAAAGAAATTATGCCCTGCGATGGATTGGCACCCTGTCCAGGGTGTACCCTGCCTCGTGCCATAAGCCTCCTGGGATAGGTTCCAGGTCTCCGTGACCCTCAATACAGGATAAAGCGGTATAAAAGATGAGTGAGTGAGTGAGTGAGTGAGTGAATAAAGAAATAATAAAGGTACCTCCATATTTGCAGATTCCTCTGATGAATGAGAGGCAAATAAAATGTCCTGTAAAACAAATGGACAGAAACAGTTCATGCTATAAATACCACCGTGATGCCACATGCCACAATAATGCATTTATTTATAAAGGCAACAAAAGCAGCATGCTAATCTTCACCTCCATTCTTCTGTAAGTACTCGGGCGCTTTGGTTTTGTTGATGGTTTTAGAGGTCATCTTACATTTGGTGCCAGGTCTCTCCAGAGCATTTCTATGGTCCTTTAGTGTCAGAATATTACGATAAATCAGCAAAAGACATCCGATCAGCTGACCGGATACTCTTCTGGCCTGCAGCGTTTGCATCGGATGAGGCTCGTAGAAATCGTGGCACCTGTTGCACTCGCTACTGCCATCGCACAGTCCCCTGATGTACTTGTCACAGACATGGAGACGTCTACAGGCCTCCTTCTCGGGACAGTTGCCAAACTCACCACTGCCTTTGTTATACGAGACGCAGACCTGAAGTCAGGGTTAAAGAAATTATTTAGTGTTTCTGCTTTCTGACAAGCACATTAAAACATCACATGATCCTTATCTGTTGTTGACTTGGGCTGAACTCTGTCCATGGCCTTCAACTTTATAAGCAGAAATATGAGGGGGACTTTCGATTGTGCAGAATAACAACACAGTTATGAGAGTAAAAACTCTCTATAGAATCCCCTGCTACACTAATCCAGCAGTTCACTAGTGCTTGGATACCATCAAGGTAGAAAGATTTCTCAGTATCCCAGAGCCATGATCGGAGTCATGTCTCAAACGCTGGCCTTCCAGGAACTCCTTTAATGGGTCAAGCATGTGGAAATGGCTTGGAGTGAGGTCAGGACTGTATGGGGGATATATCGATAACTCCCAGACGACTTCCTGTGATGTGCAAGTGGTGATGGTGAATAATTGTGTGTACAGCTCCCACAGACAGATGCGTCGTCTCTTCCACAAGTTAACCAGCGATTTTCAAGGATCAGGCGTTTCCACTGGCTGAATGTTCACTTGAACGACCGCAGTGGGCTCTAAGTCAACTCGGTCGTGATCGGCATTCACTAACGTACCTTTTTTAAAACGTTTGCACCACTTAATTGTTTTACTCCGCGGCTAAGTGTCATCACCGTAGCATCTTTTAATGTGAATCGGTTTTATGAACTTCACAAGAATTTTCATTACAGCTCCCGGTTTGACTTGAAAGCCTTTTCGTATGTTCTAACATTCGACTAAGAACAATCAAGTAATGATATGCAAATCCTGGATATCACTAGAGGGTACCCCTGGCTCCACCCACATGCGGATCCTGCTACCATCACCTGCGAATGGAGTGTGCTTCCTCTCCTAACACTGCTCCAGCATCTCGACAGATATATTATTACCTCACAGTATCACATAAAAGGTATCGCCGACATTGTCTCTCGTTAAATGGTGAGGGACACCCGCTACATCGCCCCCTACCAACCACCCTGGGATTTCAGGAGCTATGGGCTCAGCCTGACATACCGGTTTGTGACGTAGATGACGCTGCTTACTGTTACAGGCGTGGGTAGCGCCTTTGACACGCTCACAGTATGACATAGCAGATGATGACGCTGCATACTGCATTCTTGTACAAACACTGCCCATCCAAACAAACAAGGAAAAACCACTGTAAGAGGTCAGGAAGATGAGGGAGACCTAAAGTTGGCGGTTATGAAACCAATCTACTGGATTCCAACAACAAGAAAAAGAGAAATAAAACTATTTCTGTTTTACAGATGATAATTGGCAGCTACTGGTTATATTATCCAGTCACTAATGTATGTCTATTAGAGACTGGATGATATAATTTGATCATCATTGATTACTTTTACAATTTACTATTAAAAAATCTTCTAGACACACAAACTCTTTTAGCATGTTTAAACAAAAATATAAATTGTAGGATTTTGTCCAGAACAGAACGTAAAAGTAAAGAATAATCCACAATGTTTTCCTGAAAATAATGACTTCTGCAGTATGTCAGTATAATAAAAATTCCAAAAGATTTTTTAGCCACATGACTCATGAGTGTGTTCGGCTTACGTTGGGTAACAGGGAGGTGTCGTTCTGTAGCAACAGCACACGTAGTTGATCTTTGCTCAAACCCTGTAAGCCGTGCTCATGCAAAATTCTGGAATTGTGCTCCGTCTCCAGACTGTGGCCGTATTTACACCTCTGTCTGTAAAAGAAAAGTGTATCAGTAAAAAAAAAAAAAAATGAATTGTGTTGAATACAAACAATGGAAAATGATTTGCTGTAAAGCCAGGGTGTACATACAGTCTCTATACAGTACACACGGAAACATCTGGTTTTAGTGCATGTTATTACCTAATTATGTTAAAAGGCTTTTGGGAGGCTTTTGTCATTGTCTTGGTGTGTGTATGAGTCAGTTTGAATGACAGAACAGTTTACTGGTGTAACTACTTCTGGACTACTTCATATACTCATACAACACTATATGCAGTACACTGACATTATTTGCCTGTTATGCCTTATTAAAGCAACTGTCAAGCAAGTTTTAGGATGAGTGCTGAGGGATCTGATTTAAGTATAAATTTGCATTGCTAATATCGCTTTATCCTGTATACAGGCTCGCGAGGGGCCTGGAGCCAATCCCAGGACATTTAAGCACAAGGTGGGATACACCCTGGACAGCGTGCCAGACTCATCTTCATCTCTGGGCACACACACACAACAGGCAATTTAGAATTGCCAAATTAGCCTAAACTGCATGTCTTTGGACTGCGAGAGGAAACGGGAGCTCCTGGAATAAACCCATCAAGAGGTGGGGGCGGGTGCGCTGGACAACCGAAACCAGTCTCAGAAAATTGTCTGTCTGTCTGTCTGTCTGTCCACGCAAAACTGGCTGGACAGAATTTCATAAAACTTTGTCAGTACTTAGATATCCGCCTGAAGTTTAACCTGCATGGTGAGCAGGAGCGATGCTAGGAACAGTTATATCTTAATAGTTATATAAGCTACTTCCAAATAAGCTACATAACAGTGCTGGAGTGGTATAAGTGAATCTTAAGGTGCTGGAGTCAAATTAAGACAAAATTTTATCGCTATTCAATCTACTTTAATAATTTTTCACTGTGATTGAGTGCACTTGGCTGACGAGGAAAGAAGTGCATCCTAGTGAAAACTTTTCTAAACTTTTCTATACCCTCTCTTTCATATTGATGATGTAATAAGATGAAATGACAGCAGATTCAAAGACTTTTAGGTACATTTTTTTTTTTTTTTTTTTACAATTTCCTTTTGTACATTTTGGCACCGTTCAAGTGTAAACCAATACGGTATAGTGCCGTCACACCAAATACAATTTTGTAAAATGACAGTTAGTGGATGTACATATATAATTATACAGTATATGATTACATTACATTACATTAAAGCTGATCAGCTTATTAGAACTTTTTTTCTACACGCTTCAACGCTAATTTATAAAGCCTCTATAAAGAACTTACACGTTGCATTGGCCCAGCATGTGAAATACACACAGGTGCAGGTCTCTACAGCTCTCCTGACACTCTCTGTTTCTGCAGCGCCTGACTGTAGACGTCACCAGGACTATTCTTTTGCTCTTGTTTTGCTGTAAAACAGTGAACATGTCACTGTTCGCAAGCACACTCTCTAAATCTTCCACTGCTCCCGACTGCACAAGTTCATCATACTCCATACACCCGGAATGATCGCAGATCAGTTTAATAACACGCGCGTCCTGCGCCATGGTCATCTGTATTCCAGCACCAGCTGAGGAACGACAACCCGATGACGAGTCGTTCGCGAGGGAACCGAATCTTTGAATCAGTGAGTCGGTTCGTTGAGTCCTAAATCCCTTAGGAGTCTGCAGGTGGTTTGGGGCCCTGAAGGAGATCTGGCATTTGTGTATTTTACATTTGTCTATTTTTTTTAGTTACTTATAAACATATAAATGTCTAAAGTTTGATTACATGTATGGAGTTATTATTATTATTATTATTATTATTATTATTATTATTATTATTATTATTATTGTTGTTGTTGGTTTTGTTCTTGCTGGTGTTATTATTTTAATAAATTTTAATATATTATTGTTGTTTTTCTTTAGCAATTTTATATATTTATTGTTATCTCACTCACATCATCTATAACACTTTATCCTGTATACAGGGTTGCTGGGGGCCTGGAGCCTATCCCAAAAAACTTAGGACGTACACGCATGCACAAACACACTGCAGGCAATTTGGGAAATTTCAAGTAGCCTGAACTGCTTGTCTTCGGACTGTGGGAGGAAACCGTGCTACATGGAGAAAACCCACCAAGTACGAGGAGAGCATGCAAACTTCATGCACACAGACCAGAGGTGGGAATCAAACCCACACCCTGAAGGCGCAAGGCGACATTGCTCATTACATCACCATGGCGCCTAGTATTATCATTATTATTATTATTATTATTATTATTATTATTATTGTTGTTGGTGGTGGTGGTGGTGGAGGTGGTATTATTTTCATTCATTATAACATACAATTATTAAGTATTTCTTTATCAATTTTAATTTAAATTATTTATTGCTATATTATTATGTTTTGAGAACACCTATTTAACATATATTTTACACACAGTGCTATCTAAAACATGATTTTGTTCGGATTTTGTTAAGATCATTTAAACCATTTTCCACAATAAGAGTCGACTCTTATTGTGAGCTGAACCGAGCAGATGGCCGGACTTCCCACCATTTAATCACGCGCGCCTGCAGATGACGCAGAGTTTAACACGAAACGAAACCAGCGAGGCGTACAACCCGGTTGCCAAATCCTCGTTTATTCGACATGTTACACTGTTCCCTAGAACTTTCTCCATTTTGCATTTCATGTAGAAGGATTTGGAAACTGAGGTGTTTAACACTGTAGACCTCTAAAAGTGAAATTCTTTTTTTTATTATTATTGTAGTCAATACATACTTGTGTTTTTGTACCCTTTTTAAATTAAGGTATGGTGGCTCAGGGGTTAGCACTGTCGGCTCCGTCCTCCACGGTCGGGGGTTTGAATCTCACCCTAATTCTTTGTCGTTACAGTTTCCATTGTCTCCTCATGCAAACTGCTGATGTTTTGTGAGTTTCCTCCAGGTCCTCTGCTTTCCCCTCATAGTTCAATACCATGTGTTACAGGTTAATTGTGGGCTATAGGCCTTGTGCATCTCCTGTAAACTGGTTATGTACAGTAACTGGTTCTTCACTTAAATACCTTCTTGTGTGTGTACGTCCCGGTTAAGTCTACAAAAAAGGTGATAATGTAAAATATGACAATGTATAAACGATTTTAAAAAAAACAGATATGAAGCTTCCAAGTATGAACACATGCCTCTACAATGGAGTTGTTGCGAATAGAAGGAAAGTGTGACAAGGACAGATGATGATGTGAGATGACAAATAGTGATCCCTGTGTGTTGCCTATGCTTTGTGTGTTCAGCTGTGCTTCGTAGACAGATCATCGTCATCATCATCGTCTATACAGCTTTATCCTGTGTACAGGGTCGGGGGGGGACTGGAGTCTATTCCAGGGGACTTAGGGCACGAGGTGGGGTACACCCTGGTCAGGGTGCCAATCCATCACGTGGCACACACATTTATTTACACACTATGGGCAATTTGGGAATGCCAATTAGCCTAACCTGCATGAGAACAGCAAACTCCAGGCAAGAATCCACCCGAGGCAAGAATCGAACCTGGACCCAGGTGGAGCAAGGTGATAATGCTAACCACAAAGCCACCATCGTAGGCAGGTAACACAATGAGATAGATGCGAGTCTTCCGAGGAAGGTGTGTCACCTGTCCACCTATGTGCTACTTTTTAATGCCGTATAAGGAAAATGTAATGTTACAGTACAAAAACCTTTTCAAAGAAATAAATATTACTGTACTCAAAGTCACAGGTAACGTATAATCACAATAGTTATTTTCTTTGATGACATCATTTATGAGTATATCAATGTTCCTGTTATATTTGGAATGGTGTTTCTAGAATTGAGATGCTGCAGGGTTCCTAGATGTTTATTTTGAAAACATTATCACTGGTTTAAAAACCAGTGCTAGTGCAAATCTATGCTTTCTGAAAAAGATACTGTGCAGGTTTGTTCAAATTTCCATAAATGGTTTAGAAGGAGTTACAGATAGCAGATAAGATCCTCCTCTGTTAATTGTTTTTAACTAAATGTTTTCAGAAAAATATAATTTATTAGAATATGGAACACCTAGTGCGCATCTATGCTTTCTAATAAAGGTTCTGTTCAAGTTCGATTAAATTCTCATGGATGGTTTGGGAGAAGTTGCGCATAGAGGAAAAGTGTGATGCTTACAAATGACGATGTGAGACAAAAGATAGTAATCATTTGTGTTGCCCATGCTTCTTTTAGATCATTTCTGACTTATTTTATGCTGACGTGTCTAAAATCAGCGACACGGTGGCGTAGTAGTTAGCACTGTCGCCTTCCACGTTGAGGGTTTGATTCCCGCTCCAGGTCTGTGCCCATGGAGTTAGTTTGCATGTTCTCCTCAATGGGTTTCCTCTGGGTACTCCGGTTTCCTCCCACAGGCCAAAGAAATGCAGATTAAGCTAATTGGCATTACCAAATTGTGTGCATGTGTGTGTGTGCCCTGCAATGGATTGGCACCCTGTCCAGGGTCTACCCTGCCTCGTGCTACAAGTATAAGCTATATAGCATATATTATTATATTATATGCTATATAGCTTAGACTTGTAGCACGTACATGTACATTACTCTATAATGTATGGTAGATACCATTCAAGTGCATAACTAACAGAACATTACAACATTTATAAAGTCACATGGTAAAATTCTTAGGGTAAAAACAAAAACATAAAACAGTACACATTCTGTTTTATACAACTGTATTTATTATGCTGGAACCTGAGCACACATTTTACACACCTAAATCCTGAGTCAAAAGATCTTGATTTCAATGATTTGTACTATTTTTGGAGAGAAGAAATTAATCTGATACACGCAATCAAATTCACCTTGATTTGAATCACCCAAAAGGTTACCAAACTCAAATAAAGCCCTTTTTGCTCAAAACACTTCTTTTCGTGATATTTTAAATAATAAAATAATACAAAGTTTATTCTCAAACTTTATATTTGAGGTGCAACGTAGTAAAGAGTAAATTCTGCTCTGGGAACGGATACCAACATCAGCATGAATAAAACAAAAGTGACAAATGACTGAACGCAAGTAGTGAATAACTAGTGAAATTAAGTACAAGTTACAATAAATGAAACAACAGACGTTTTACTTTAGTTTGGCTTAGAATCAGGCAAATCTGGGTAAAATGTGCACTACATTTTTGAAAATCAGTTTTGCGATAACTTTATCTGCTGTATTTCAAAATAATTATTCAAAGTAAGATGCTAGATCTGCCACAATTTAACTCTGAATCAAGCACTTGCCTCCCTAAAACCCTTTACATTATCGTTCCTTCTGCTCGTCAGTGCACATTATTTGATTCAAACTTTAAAAAAATGATTGGAACAATAATCAAAATAGAAAATCACGCAAAGGTCGCACGATGAGGCCACGGTCTTTATCACGTCTTCAGCAGATAACGCAGGAGTTTTCTGATTTGGTTGGCCGAGGGGAGGAAGACCTCGAGTACGATGAAGAATATGAATATGATGGAGTTGTAGAAGGCTGGGGCTGATATGTCGGAACTGTCGCTGCCCGAAACGCAGAAGCAGGTTTGGGTTGATATGTAGACGCCACTTTCGGAACTGTAGGAGTAGTTGTGGGCTGATATGCGAAGGCTGAAGTTGCATAAGCTGGCCTGTAGCTGGCCTTCACTGGAGAAGGGGTTGGCCTGTTCACTGCAGAAGGGGTTGGCCTGTTCACTGCAGAAGGGGTTGGCCTGTAATATGGGGACGATGACTGACTCCCGTCGGAATACGTGATGAGATACTCTGGATAGATCTGATGCTTCTCAAACACTACAAATATGGAGGGATTGTGGACATTATTCACGCAGCTGTCGTAATAGATGGTATCTCCGCCATCTTTAGAGGGGGGGCGGGTGTAGCTGGAGTCGCCGGTGATGTAGTCACCAACTAGGACACGGCAAACAAACATGTTGCGAACTGTAGAGGCTCCGGTGTAATCATGGGAGTACTTGGCATCCCTGGCAAAATAACTCCCTACAACAAGAGAGGTTATAATGTACAGTTAGTTAATTGGATTTTATATATTTAATGCAATTATTCTATATAAAAAAAGTCCCCCAAATTCTTTAATTGTTCCACTGATCCATAACCACAAGATGCTAAACTGAGGAGATTAAGTTGTAAAGTGTAGCCCTTTTTTTCATGCTTTTAATTTACAATTCCTATTTGTCAAATTAATACAATTAAGCCAGTTTTTTAAAATTCATTTGATTTGCCTTTCTTTATTAATAATACACTGGAGGATAATCTGATTAAGTACTCTTTAAAGAAGGGGTCAGTGATGTCACATTTGGACAGTTTTTGGACAAAGTACACCACCGTTTTTGGACAAGTAGAAGTCCCCTATTGACATGTGAACTTGAGTAAAAGTACAAAGGCACTCTCATTCTCTCTGTGAAGGAAAGGCAAGTCACGTAATCTCACATAATAGTCAGCAAGTAATGAAATTCCTGCTTCAAACTATAACCACTCTGGTTATAGTAACGCAGAAATGTAGTGAAGTTAAAGTACACATAATGGCTGTACTATATACTGGAGTAAAAGTAAAAAGTATTCTCTAATAAAACCACTCAAGTAAAGTACAGAAACATGAAATACGTACTTAAGTACAATAAAAAAGTAACATTACTCACCTACTGTATGAACTTCTCAAGGAGCGCTAAATTTGCATGTTAAATTCAAATAATTTATTTTCCATAACCACTCACTCCTTCTTTAATGCTCTTTTTACCTCACCTTAATTCATGACAAAATTCTTAAAAGCACTTAACAATATTTATGGCCTAAACATAGACTATGTAATTTTGAAAGAGCTATGTAGTGGCTCTTCTAAAATAATTAAAAATATATAAACAAATACGGTAGCAAAACACCTTTCCCGTAGGCCGTGCCGTGAGTGCCACAGAGTCTCCAGTCGAAGTTTTGGCGGCAGATGACCTCAATGTGTTTGGATTCTGTCCCATGAAACAGTTGTTTCTCTGTAACATTCTTCCCTGTGTTATTCTTTGTCATCTGATCTTTCTGCCTGTGAAATCATCATCATTATGTACTGTTTCAAAATATAGTTTCATTATTGTACAAAAGTTGAACAAATTTACACTGCTTCTGTACATACCACTGAAATACTTCCCACAGGGATCTGTTTTGTATTCTTTCAATCTTCTGAATGCTGAAACCGTGCATAGTGGTGTTGAAAAGGCGCTCGATTACACTGTATTCGCTTGAGTCACTCTGTAGCTGTACGTTCTGCAAGAAATCACAGACAACATCAGCAAGCGGTGATGCAATAAAATACATTTGATCTGTTAAAGTATTCAGTCTCTACTGATGTCTGAGATTTTTTTTCACATAAGGAGGACCACAAAATGTTTACTATATATACA
>JAOVVA010000016.1:2580437-2596816 GCA_028565275.1 Leiocassis micropogon
ATGCAAGTATTTGTTTTAGATCAGTCAGCATGCAGACTGATTTTAATGAGTTAACACGAATCTCAGAGCTCTCACAAAGTGTCTCTATGTCACTCCTCATCCAAACACAGCATTTCAGTGTCTATGTAAATGAGTTACTGATGAGCCACACCCCTCATAAAAACAAGTTTGGATTTATTTTCTACATTCTAGAACAATACTGGATACATTTTTTTTTAAATAACAATTAGGTAATTAAGTTTACACTGGTAGTGTATCTCCTTTCATGAGGTCATATTAGGGGGCAAATCTAACTGGCTGGTTAAAGCCCTGGACAATACAAAAATAGAAAAAATACAAAAAGCAGGAAAAAATTTTTTTCCCCCCTCATGCTTTGTTTGGTCATGCACCCTTAAGTCCTATCTGAATGTCTAAATGACTGAAAAGTGAATTTTGCATAATAGGTGCCCTTTATTGCTACCTGTCTATCACTTTCATTGAATATAGAGTTTCGCAGAGGTGACATTACATGGCTATGTTTTTTTTTGTATTTGTCCCTGTTTTTCCTGCAGCTGTCTCACACTTCTTACTGATTATCTGTTGCAAGCATTGCAGCACTCGTTTTCTTTTGCAAATCAATGTTCAAGCACCTTGTAACCAATCTCCGGTGTCAGCGCTTTATTCCAGTGGCTTGGCAGGGTTTTCATCTGGCTGTTGGGTGCTGGTTTTCTGAGAACGAAAACAGAGGTCCTTATGGTTATCAGGGTTTTGGTCTAAAAACTTGAAATCAGGAAAGGAAAGTAGAAAATTGCTGTCCTCTTACTTTGTTCTGATTGTTTCTGCATCTGCTGCTGACACGAACACAGGGCGACGCCTTACAAGCTTTTTGGTCCCATAGCGCTTGTTTACCTGTAACATATCTGAGGAAAGAGATTTATTATTAGTTTTTATCTGTGTATGTAAAACAAAGTCATGCATTACTGTATAATAAAGAATCTTTAGGCTCGTAACATTGATCTTTTTTAAATATTAAAGTGTAAAGAACTTTACACACCAATGACACAAATAAATGGCATGAAAAAGCATCAATTTCAGGGGTGAATTAAACACACCTCAGATATTCACACCAAGCGTAATGCGAATATGCGAGCACTGGTACTAAATAAGTCTTGCTACACAAAAAAAATGGGTCAATTCTACTTCAGAAAACTTTAAAAACCTCAGAAACCATCTATCCTCCACTGTTGTTTCACCTAAACACCAGTGGTAGGTGGTCTCTGGAACTGCATGTCTGGTATAAAGAAAGCAGATTTTATCTCAGCCATAGCTGCCCACTACACTTTAGATTTTTTGGCACTAGCTGAGACCAACATATCTCCACAGGACTCAGCTACACCGCTCAATTCTTTGCCTATGTGTTCTCTCCTCTCCATAAGAATCTGGCAGGCATAGTGGTACAGGCCTGCTGTTGTCTAGGAGATGCTCCTTTACACTTCTTCACATGTCCCATCTCAACTTTTTATAATTTAAATTTCCCCCATCCTCAAGAAACCCTGCCTGGATCTAGCAGACATCAGTAACTACCGGCCGGTATCACTTCCCTCTTTTCTCTCTAAAATTCTTGAACGCACTGTATACAATTAAACGTTTCTTAATCTCTCACAGGACAATCTCAGTGACCTCAGTCAATCTGGATTAAAAGTGGAACATTACACAGAGACTGTCCTTCTGTCCACCACTGAGAAACTCCATGCTGCTTGAATCAGCTAAACTGTCATCCGTCCTCATCTAGACCGCTCATTAGCATCTGACACGGTAAACCACAAGGTTGTCTTGTCTGTCCTTGCAAAGCTTGGAATCAGTGGCAGGGCATGGCAATGGTTTGCCTTTAAACTAAAAGGTCAGTCGTATGAGGTTAAATGACAGAATCCACATTTGCCCTATGCAGACTCTCCACCAGTGTCCCACAAGGCTCAGTACTTGGTCCTCTTTTGCTCTCCCTTGATAACCGATCTCTAGGTGTTTTTTATAGCATCGTTATGCAGATGACTCATTACTGTATTTCTTTCATTATTTTTGTCGATTTCTTCTTCATAACAAAAAATAAATAAAAATTGTCCATTTTTCTTAGGGAGCCAATCGATTTAGAGCAATGCCTGGCTGAAGTAAAATATCATCTGAATCCTAGAGACTGGGGGGTTAGTGATAATTACAGAAGCACAATATAATATCGTATCGGGAGCACACTGGTAATTCCCATCCCTGCTGCACACTACTTTGATTGAATGTATGAAAAGATTTAGCTCATACAGTAGGCGCACCATGCAAATTTTATTACAATGTTGCAAAATGGTGAGTGATGTTCCAACAAGCTGCATTCTAATTGGACAGAGGTGTTTCTGTTGCTGTGAAAAGTTTGTAAAATTCGGCCTGCCACTTCTGTCATTTATATAAAACATCCTATTAGATTAGGATTAGAGATTAGGTTACTGGTTTGAAAAATATTACTGACATACAAAAACATTCTACTGGTGGATAAAGAACTTAAAGATATTGAGTTATCCAAATAGCTATAATATAATGTTGTGTGATTTCCAACTTTTCATATTGTCTTGACCTCCTATAGTACTAAGTTTTCTTCTAATACACCATGCAAACAATGTGTGGGAATGAGGTGGTACCTTGGAAGCTGAGTGTGTACGTTTGTGAGCCAGCCGTGAACTCCATCTCTGCTTTATTGTCCTGTGTAAATTTCTGCTCCAAGTCCTCGCTGGTGATTGAAGCGGAATTGTGACCTCCGGCCTGAACGACAAACACATGCTTAATGTTCAAAAACAGCTACGGACATACAGTAATACAGCACTGGCTTGTTAGAAATTGTTTAAAAAACAGAAGATTCTATCATGTTTATTCAGTGCTGGGGAGAAACATATAACATTAGGGAGGAAATAGTGTCAAAAATACACCAAGATGGACCTGATGGACTTCGGGTTAATTTTAGTTAAGGGTGCTCCGATCAATTAGCCGCTAATCGAAATCAACCAATGATTACTTAATTTTTACAGATTAGTTGTTGACCTATCACATATACTGATATTATTGTGATGACGTAAAATACCTGAGTTGACAGCCCCCACAACATGCTGTAAGTCTCTTTTAAAAGAGCTCAATTTTGCATTATGCAAAGCATTCTGCTAAAAGTTTTAATGCAACAAACCGTATTGGCTGATAAAGAACAAAGCGCTGAATAATTTGAATATTAATCCGCAATGTTGTTGTTGGTCTTTTTGCTGCTCCCGACAAGGGGTCGCCACAGCAGAATATCCAGTCCGGACAACAACCGCCCTTCCTGACGCAACCCTCCCATTTTATCCGGGCTTGGGACCGGCACTGCGTCCAGTGCCTGGGGGGTTTGGGCACGGGCTGGGAATCGAACCCGGGCCTTCCGCATGGCAGGCGAAACACCTACCACTGAGCCACCAGTGCAAATGAACTGTTATCCGCAATGGCAGTGGCTAACTCTTGTAATTCGAGCCTACACCTTGAGCTTTTCCCAACCACAAACTTAAATGTATTTTATTGGGATTTTATGTGGCATGCATTTGTATTCAGTCTCCTTTACGCTGATACCCCTAACTGAAATCCAGCCTTTAGAAGTCACCTAATGAGTAAATCCACCATCCTAACGTCCACCTGTGTGTAATTTAATCTCAGTATCCATACAGCTGTTCTGTGAAGCCCTTAGAGACCATTAGTGCATCATGGAGCACAAGGAACACACCAGACAGGTCAGGGATAAAGTGGTGGAGAAGTTTAAAGCAGGGTTAGGTGATATAAAAATATCCCAAGCTTCGAACATATCACATAGTTACTATTCAATCCATGATACAAAAATAGAGAGAGTATGGCGCAACGGCAACCCTCCGCCTAAACTGACAGGAGAACATTAATCAGAGAAGCAGCCAAGAGGGACATGGTAACTCTTGTTATGTTGCATTTTAGATAAGCATTTTGGTGTGTGAGGCGCTTTATGCTAGTTTCTTTATAATATACATGAAATTTCTGTAATCGGTGATTGTCCCCAAAAACCCTGATCGAAGCACCCCTAATTTCAGTCTTTAGGACTTTTTAAATGTACAGTTTTAGCTCACTTAAATCTGTTCCTTTAATACTATGCTACACTACTTACTTACCTACATACATTTCACTCAGTATAGCGGTATAGCCATTGTGATGTTTTAATTATACTATGCAGTTGTACTGGTAAATCCTTTATCCCGCTCCTGCACAAACATTACTTTACCCGTCTCTGTTACTTACTGCCAATGCATACTGGATCCAGTTGCCGAACTCATCCTCCCAGTACCACGCCCAACTGGTGGTGAGGATATAATTGGGCTGGATCACCGAGGAGACCGTCGAGAGACGCCGCACGACGTCACAGCCACGCATCATTGTATCGAAGTAGACTCCAGAGCTTTAACAGACAAAAAAAATAAAGAATAATAAACAAAATGGTCAAAATGATTGCCCGGTGTCCCGTCTCGTGTCTATGTGCATGGAATTTGCATGTTGTCCCCATGCTTGGTGGGTTTCCAAAGACATGCAGAGTAGGCTAACTGGCATTCCTAAATTGCCCATAGTGTGTGAGTAGGTGTGTGAATGTGTGCTCTGCAATTTATTGCCACCCTGACCAGAGTGCACCCTGCCTAGTGCCGTGATCCTGTATAGGACAAGCGGTATAGAGCATGCATGAATGAATGGATTCCCTCATGCAGACATTGTTATTAAAACCACTTGTAAATAAAATGTCAGTCAATTAGTAGTTTCTTAAATGTTGTTCCTCTTTTGGCTACTTCTATTAGGGGTTGCCGCTGCGGATCAGAAGGTCTGCATTTTTTACCCGGCGCAGGTTTACGCCAGATGCTGGGCTTTATCCAGGCTTGGAGAGTGCACTAACTTGTTCAACTCCTCAGTGGCTGGGCTTGGTTCCCTTACTGGGATTTGGTGAGAGCGCCAAATGCTAGCTACTAATCCACCAGGGAACCATGTCTGCCTGTTTATCATCATTTACGTAACTGTGATAATAACATAGCCTAAATTGATTGAGTTCTAAATAAATGTTGTGTTTGTGCTACAGAAAAGCTGACCAATAGACTACTATCTGATATTAATGACTAATTAGTCGAAAATAATAGTCATGCTGTACTTCACCTACAGCCTAGGTATATTTACACTCACCAACCACGTCATAAGGAACACCTGCTTACTCATGCAGTTATCCGATCAGCTGATCACGTGGATGCAGCACAATGCATAAAATCACGCAGATAAGAAGGTCAAGAGCTTCAGTTAACATTCACATCAAACACCAGAAGGGGAGAAAAGGGCACACGAGTTCCAGTGTTTTTGTTTGGTGATTTTTGTTCCACATTCTAGAACAATACTGGAGATTCCATAATAACACACATGGAATTAGGTAATTAAGTAACAACAATAACAACAACAACAGTTAGTAGAATGTCAGGAATGTCGGCGGTTCCCGAATAGTTCCTGTAAGAACAGTATTGTGAAATGCATTTCCAAAACCCATGAAGCACCATGATGAAACGAGCTCTCAGGAAGACCATCTCAATAAAAACGTATCTTTGCTGCAGAGCCTCTGAAATAACCATCTAACAAACAGCACCTCAGATTAAAGCCGTTACAAAGGATTTACAGATCATAAGTAGCAGACACATCTCAATATCAACTGTTCAAAGGAGATTATTGTAGATTTTGGATGCCGTCAGTATTGTTTTACAGTGTAGAAAGAAATGAAAAACAGGAAAGACCATGGTGTTAGAAGTTGTGTCCAAACTTTTGACTGGTAGCGTATCTCTGTGCATGATGTCACATTAGGGGGAACAAAATCTAACTGGCTTGTTTAAGCCCTGGCCAATATAAAAATGGAAAAAATACATAAAGCAGGAAATTCTTCTCCACCAACCCCTCATGTTTTGTTTGTTTGTAAACAAAAAGTCATGATATACAGTACTTGCTTTAAAACCTGTTACGAAACCTGTTGCTGTATGCAAATTCCACCTAACAGGTGCTATTTCAAAGCTGGTACTGTATATCATAACTTCTTCTTCTTTTTTTTTTTTTACCCTGTAAACATGTTGTTTATTGCGTATTGGTTTTAGGCCCACTTTCACATCCCCTGAACCCAGTCTGGACTCAGTTCTGGTCCTAAGCCTGAATAAAAACAGAAGGATCATGTCAGGAAAGTAATCTGGCAAAAAAACAAAACAAAAAAAAAGCTGAAATAACTTAAACAAAGGTTATGTGACATTACAATACATAACCAGATAAATAGATAGATAGATAGATAGATAGATAGGCATTCTCAGTAAATATCTATTTATATTCTTGTTCATGACAATAAAAACTAAGGCAGCATGATTTGATAAAAAAATAATAGTAATAATTTTGACACATATTGCGATTTACACTATGATATTTAACTATTAAATGTATAATTTAGCATTCAAACGTATTTATCCAGGCTAATGCCAAATAATTGGCTAAATTATCCCATTAACCCTCCTGTTACCTTCAAATTTACTAACATCTTTTATCTTTGGGGTCAATTTGTCCCCAGCAATTTCAACCTCCAGAAAATTATCATAATTGAAATTGTTACCCAAGTTTATGTATAAAAGTCACCGAATATGAAAAAAACGTCAATCATTTATTTTATTTTGTGACTTTAAACATTGCATGGGGTCAAAATGAGCCCAAAGATAATAGGAGGGTTAAGAGGACGTCTACCCATAGTTATTTATCACTTCAAAAGTGTTAGGAGAAAAGTAATAAATTATTGATAAGCTCCACATAAATTCCTGACTACACGCATATTGTTGTTAGTCTTTCAGCTGCGAGGATGCATACTGTATATTACCTGTAAAAACGTTCAGCCTTTTGAGTTTAAATAATAGCACCGGTCCATTTTTATGTGATTTACTGTGCGGCACTAATTAAACCAGGCAGCACGGTGGCTTAGCGGTTAGCTTAAGGAGGTAATTCCACCAGGTACTCTGGTTTCCTCCCAAAGTCAGAGACATGCAGATTAGGCTAACTGGTGTTCCCAAAACCCGTGGATGGGACACAATACCAAAAAAATAAAAATGTTAAATACTCATAAAAACAGACTCTTTCAATAAAGTATTACCCTGAAATAGTTTTCAATCCCCCATTTTTTATAATAACAATCATATTAAATTGTCAATAATATTATAAAACTACAAAACCAAATGAAAGCCAGTCGTCAATCTGTCAATCTAAATTTCACATTTACACTTCAGGGTATATACTGTAGTATATTACCTGTATGTTTTAGCTGGGTCACAGTAATCTTTCTCTATGCCCTCGTTGTCAGGAAGAGCTACCCAGCGGAGTCCCTCCTTCACCTCCCATTTATACGGCACTCTGGAGTGCTCTCTAAAGCATCTGTCTGCCAGGGACATGGTTACAATTCAGTTTACATTACATGAGTTTACATTCCGTCATCTTTGTTAATCATCATCGAAAACATTGGCTGTAATGGATTCGAGTCTTACCTCCGTTCCTGCAGTGTCCTTTGATAAAGTACATACAGATCTCCTTTTTCTCTGACAAAACACAAGGAAACTCATTTTCAGTAAACGGTTATACTCTGTGTTCTTGTGAATACCCAGGGTGAGATATATGGCTTGAATAGACTTTTTGAATGAATGTTTCTAGTTTCTTTCCTCCCAACGGTATACCCTACACACTCCAATCGCACTGATACACATGGACAACATTTTGCTGACATGGGATGGGCTCAAATGTTTCGAATTGTGCCCGTGTTGGATTATTTATGCCTTAGACAGGCTACAAAGTTAACTAACTTCTAACATAAGGCTGAATCCCAAATCGCTATCTAACCCCTGATCAAGGGCACTACTTGTGGTGTGTGGAACAATGGATTGTACAAACTAGCTTTCCATTTTATGCTATTTGGGATTTAACCCTGGAACTGGGAAGTTAATGGAGCTGATATTCTAAAGTGTAATAAGTGGAGACATAAAGAGAAACTTATGAGATTTACAGGACTGTCCACCATATCCAGTGTTTATTCTCCTCACATTTATTCTCCTCATCTTTTTGGCTACCTAGTACCGGTAAGAATTTAAACCCAATTTTAATTACACTGCCGGTCGCCAGCTCCAGCTCCAGGCGCAGGAGGATACGTGTTGGCGGGACCTGTTGTGCTGGTTATTAGGGACTCGGGTTGCCTCCTCCTCCTCCTCCTCCTGCCCACGACGGCATCACAGCCATACTGATAATCAGCACAACAGCGCTCCCTATCCTGTGATACTGCTTAATTAAGCAAAGTATACTGTTAACAATTATACTTAATAATGCAGAAACGTTATCTTTCCTTGGAATACAAGTCCTTCAACCTGGCACAGATTGAAAACTTCCTTTCTGAATTAAATATGGTGGAAATTATGGTGAAAAGGTGTTTTGTCTATGATGACTCATAAAGTTTCTTGAATTTATATACTGACATATTATTGTGTTCCTGGTTAGGAATAGAGTGTTCTGTATTTTGTTCTAGGTGTTGTTTTTTTCTCACTTCCTCAGGACAGGTGTCTGGTTGGAGGCTTAGCGGCTTATCACGGTAACTTTACCGTTATTCAACACTCCGCTTTGGCAGGAACAAAGAGTATGAGATGATGTAAAACATAGAAATAAACCATATATAACAAATATTTATATTTATGTATTAAAGGTGCCCAATAAAAAAGCTGCATGCAAATGTGAATTTTTCTAAAGCGAGTTTAAAACAAGACTAGCCGTAATTAGATATACCTGATAATATTAGTACTGTAAATGGTACAGCAACGCCTGACTCTATGGTATAACATTATGCATTTATAATGTTTTAAAATAAATAGTTTTATTGTAGTCTGACTTAATCGGCTTGTATAATTGTAACTGTCCATGTGTTTTTTATCTTAGATTCATTTAACTAATTCACTTACAGTGCTGTACATGCTATTTTGAATTAGGCTTTATACAGGGTGTCCAATGCAAACTGTGTAATCTGACAAGCATGCTGCAAATTACCTTGAGAGTTTTGATAATTCTTAGGGGTTGAGCCTCTGTTGTTCCTGGGACCTCCACTACCACCCGTAGCATTAGCATTAGCCGATGTCTGGTTATGCCGATTGCCATTTCTGGTGAATGTCTGTCCGCTGTTCTCTTGAGCTTTACCACCGTACTTGGCACTTAGTCGTAAGGCCTCGATGTTTGAGTATGTGGTCTTCATAGATACCAGAAGCTCAGAAGGAACACCTCTGTCCTGCAGCGTTTTTAGAGGATGGGGTTCATAAAAATCATGTGATCGTGGACACTGACATGGGCCTCTCAAGTACTTCTCGCAGATGTGCAGCCGTTTGCAGTCCCCTCCGGCTTCGCATCGTCCATACAGTCCCGTCCCATTGTTATAGGAATGGCACACCTACAGTGGCAGAAAATGCTACAGTTAGCGTGGCTCTCTCAGGAAAAAATAAGGTCAGACATAGAAAAATAATTAAACATAAAAAAATAATTATGAAGGCTTTCTGTTATATAAATCACTTGATCTAAAATTAGTTAGATCCAATAGCTTTTGATAAATAAATAATTTTCATAAATTAAAAAAAACAAAAAAAAAACAGAAGTATGTAGATGCAGGACAAAATGATTTATTTTAGGCCTTACAGACATTTAGTTAGCACAGAAACACTGCCATTTTATTAATTAAGCTCACAGTGAAAACATGGTTCACATCATCTTAGATAGTGAAAACACTATCTAGAGACTAAACTAAAGTGCTTACATTTGTCCCAACTACATAGACTAAAATTCTAAGTCATGATGTTTGTCAAAACTATAGAGGCTAAACTTCAAAGCTCTATGGTTAATTAAAAAACGAGATTAAAATTTAAATCTTTGATGTTCCTCAAAACTACAGAAACTAAACTTCAAATCTCTGATGTTTATCAAAACTACAAAGAATAAGCTTCAAATCTCTGATGTTCATTAAACCTACAGAGACTAAACTTCAAAGCTGAGATGTTTATCCAAACTACAGAGACTAAAGTTGAATTCTCTGATTTTCATTAGAACTATAGAGGCTAAACTTCAAAGCTCTATGGTTAATTAAAAAACGAGACTAAAATTTCAATCTTTGATGTTCCTCAAAACTACAGAGACTAAACTTCAAATCTCTGATGTTTATCAAAACTACAAAGACTAAACTTCAAATCTCTGATGTTCCTCAAAACTACAGAGACTAAACTTCAAATCTCTGATGTTCCTCAAAACTACAGAGACTAAACTTCAAGGCTGAGATGTTTATCCAAACTACAGAGACTAAAGTTGAATTCTCTGATTTTCATTAGAACTACAGAGACTAAACTTTAAATCTCTGATGTTCATCACTAAGACTAAACTTTGAAGCGCTGGTGTACATGCTGCTCTTCATTTGCCTATTTATTTTCTTATTCCTTCCTGTGATCTTTACATGAGAGAGGCCATACCAAATTTTATTATACTCAGTGTACAAACAATAAAGATATTCTTATTCTTATTAAATATTTGCTAAATGTATTTCTCCATGTTATTATGTGATTTTTTTTTTTGTAGTGTAGCATTTGTATTAATTCTGCTAATTAATATGCAGTTTTTACACAACATATATGAGAATAGGGTTCATCTAGGCCATTATTATTGTTGTAATGAAAGTTAAGTTACTTTACCTAGGCTACTTCTAGCAGCAAAAACCCAGAAGTGTGAAAGGGCCCATTGCCTATTCAACTTAAATGAACGTTGATTTATTATAGCAAAGTGCATTACTTAATGCTTGACCACATTCATTTTCACCTTTCATGACTGACCTATAAATTTCGAATGGCGCTAAGCATGCTAACGTGAATGTGTTCAAAATGTTAATAAAACACTCTAAACTATGAGTAAAACAGAAAGGTATGATTATTTACTGGAGGAAGGATGCTGGTGTCACTCTGGAGTAGTAAGGTACAGAGCTCACTTCTGTCCAGCTGACTCAGTCCATGTTTCTGAAGGACCTGGGCATTTTGCACAGTCTGCAGGTCATGACAAAAACGGCATCCTCGTCTACAGGGCAAAAGAAATCAATTTTTAATCAGCATTACTGATGTCAGGCAAGAGGTGTTGAGCTCATCACAATGGCGTTGTGAGGGTAAGGGCTCTGGGCAGAACACACACCAACCTTTCACAACAACCGTACTGTAGTACATCACGTACATGGAGCTGGATTTGTGCACATGAGCCTTGGTATGCTGTTCTTTTCTGATATACTTGTCAATTGTCTGATTTAACTACAGGGAAGGAAGTTTCAGAAAGCCACATATAAGTGTAAATGTCAACATACCGTTAGCCATGTTGTGTACAGTATTACACACATACTGTAGCACCAAGAAGCTTTTCAAAGCATTTATGTCAATCAAGCGTCATGCATCATCACTTGATGTATGTGTCGAAACCATGCATGCGCAAGGGCAAAAGGCATTCGGGTAATTCCCACCACACCTGGGATAAAGCCCTTTACACCTACCGTATGGCACTGACTCATATTTATCTTATTTCCTGTTTAGTAGGGGCGGCACTGAAATTTGAACTCATGACCATTTGATCAGAAGTCTGCCTGGACTTGAAAACTAAAGGGATAGTTTTCAGGTCTGCCTTAAATTGAGGCGAATACAAGAACAATGCAAATAGCTCTTGGTCGTTATAAATTTTCCATCACTTAAAGTCACCCGGAAGGCTAGTACAATGTAGGTTTTTGAAGCCAAACTCCACCACCCTTGTTATGTGCAAAGATGCTTTCAAAAATTAAGCTGAGACGCATACAGTATGAAGTGTTTGCAGTCCCACTGAGCTAAATCAAGGTGGATCTTCCAAGGTTACGATGTATTTAATACAACTGTTTAATTTTTATTCACTCATTCATCTTCTATACCACTTATCCTGTGTACAGGGTTGTGAGCCTAGAGCCTATCTCAGGAGACAGGGCACAAGACGAGGTACATCCTGGACAAGGTGCCAATCCATCGCAGGACACACACTATGAACAATTTGGGAACGCCTATTAGCGTCTTTGGACGGTGGGAGGAAACCTGACTGCCCGGAGAGAACACACCAAACGCGGGGAGAACATGTACTGTAACCTCAAATACACACAGACCCTAGGCAGGATTCGAACCCTTGACCCTGGAGGTGCGAGGCCCCAGTGCTAACCACTACGCCACTATGCCGCCTATTTCTTTTCATTTACAGGAAAATATTTGAGTCAAAAAAAGTCTCCACAGGACCGTGATCTGATTGGACTCCCACTGAGCAATTCATCCCAATATTGATTCAAGAAAGACTTGAAAACCCTTGAACTATCCCTTTAACTACATCCAACACAGTCCCCACCAACCCAAAATAGTGGCACCAAACATGGTAGTCCTTTCTCACCTATAAGGGCTGTCTAAAAGTCTCAGTCCACCCATGTACCAAGAACTCCAAATTATAATAATAACATTATAATTTGTAATATAATAATAATCCAAATATAGTTACTCAGTTGTTAGTGCAGTATGCACTGCTTAGAAGCAGGACAAACAGGACGTTTAGCTCTTTGAGGAACAGGAAACTGAAAACTGCAATACGATGCAATAATTATTTCCAAAGTAAAACAAAACAGCAATTTATTATAGGACAGAAACTTATGTGGAGTTTGTCCATAATTTATTTTTCCGAATAATTTTGAGTTGATAAATAAACATGGCCAAACATCCTTTGGCAGGGGTTTCCTCCGGGTGCTCTGGTTTCCTCCAACAGTTCAAAGATACAGAGATTAGATTAACTGGTGTTCCCAATTTGTCTGTAGTGTGTGAATGAGTGAGTGAGTGTGTGCGTATGTGTGTCTGCCCTACGATGGATTGGCATCTTGTCCAGGGTGTACCCTGCCTCGTCTCCTAAGTCTCCTGGGATAGGCTTCCAGCCCCCTCGGACCCTGTACACAGGATAAAGCGTTATAGATGATGAGCGAGTAAGTTATGAGATCTTTATGAGATTGTTCTTCCAATTATTTGGTGTTAGATAAATATGTTTAAATATAAAATGGTGCATTTAATGGGCAGCACGGTGGCTTAGTCCAGGTTCGATTCCGTCTGTGTGAGTCTGTGTGCATGGAGCTTGCTTGGTGGCTTTCCTCAGTCTCCTCCCAAAGACACGAAGGTTAGGCTAATTGTTTTTAGTGTTTCAGCTGCACACAACATGGCACAAGTTTTACACTGGATGCCTTTCCTGATGCAAATCTCCTCCCATTTTTATCCGGGCTTGGGACCGGCACCGCATTCCAGTTATTAACCACTTTTCGGCGTAAGTTTAAGGCGTCATTATGGCTGACCCGTTTGAGATATGAAAAATCCCTTCGCAACTTTGCAACTTCAATGTCTTTGGATCACATAGGCCCGGCTTGGTGGCGATCGTATAAATTCCCTAGGAGAAGTATGTCAAATTCCTTCGGGTGCTCTAAATGTGTACAGAGCTTCGTGCAAGCAAAATCTCGTGCGAGGGCCCCTGAGGGCCCAGTGCCAGCGACTCTCAGGCATCCTAATGGCAGCAGATTTCAACCTGTCTGCCAATTTTCACGAGTCTTTAAGCATGTCACCCAAAAAGCCTAAAATGGTGGGGGGAAAAAAATAATAAAACCATTTACAAGAGGGTCCTGCGCACCCTATAGTGCTTGGGCCCTAATCGCCATAAGCTTCTGTTGGACTACAGAAGTTAGTAGATGTATAGATGGATGGAACATTTAAAAAAGTGATAGATCACCGTTTAAAGTGCAATCACAATAACTGCACTGTAATTTTTTTTTTTTTTTAATCAAATCATGCAACCATATTCCAGTGCATGATTATTATTATTTTGATTATTCTTATTCTTATTCTTATGAGGGTAAGACCAAACTTTCTAAGCCATCTTCTCTCCTGTGTCTCATAAACACAGAAACCTTGGACTCTCAAGTGACATGGCAGTGTTTACACTCATCAGCCCGGCTTACCTTCCTCTTCCGTACTGACAATCACCGAATAGGAAAAACTTGCAGAGGTGGAGGTTCATGCAGCCGGTACAGCCCTTCGCCCTGCACAGTTTCACGGAGGTTCTGGCCACGACAGTCTTCTGTCCGTTCACAAGAACCGTGACGAGAGAGTCGTTCTCTTCCAGAACTTGATCGATGAAGGAGCTGTTAAACCAGCTGTCATATAAACCGACTCTGAAGTCAGACACCAAGTCATCGTAGAGCATTGAGCCGTTATTCGCGCAAACCCGCTTCATCAGGGACTCGGGAGTCATCGCGGACATCATGTCGGGAGCAGCAGCAGCGCTACACGCTTCTTACTCGGCTGGGTCGGTTAGCTTTCCAGATATATCGCCGCTCCTGACGACTGGAAAACGAAAGCTAACATCGGCAGGGTTGCCATGTTGGGGGAAAAAACACCTTACGTATAAGGTGATCAGTAGGAGCTTCAAAGGAAAAAACAAAACAAATTATACATATGAAATATAGTTGCAAAGTAACAATGATTTAAATTTATTTTTACATTTATACTAATTTACGCTTGTAGACAGAGTGACTTACAAAAGTGCTTTGAAGCTTCCTTCATTAGATAAATCCTTACACCGGAGGACTAGGTTACTAAGTACCATCAGTTAAACACTGTTTGTTTATTTTATTTTATTTATTTACACTTTTTTTTAATTTTTTTTTTTTTAGGGTTCGGTCTTGAGTCATCGTTTGAAGATTGCCAGAGACTGATCGAGGTCCAACAGAGAGATTGCCAGGGACATTGGGCCCAAGCACCTATGCCATCACAAGCACCAGGTGCTGCGAAAAACAAGCATTTAATGTGACATCATAGTATTATTATGAGGTCATTCAATATGATGTCACTCAGGAAGTTATTAACCACTTTTTTTGGCATAAGATTAAAAGGCATGTGCTATGCAGCAAAATCGCGCTCAGACGTCAAAGGTCATAGGTTAAGTCCTCATAAACTGGGCCCGTGAACGTATAGTAAGTTTTATTATTTTATCATGCGAATTGCTGGGTTAAATGATCCACCATACCCCCTGCCAACGTTTTTTGGAGTACATAAAATGACACTTTGTTAACATTTGTATACTGTATATATTTATCTATGATGCCACAAGATATCATATGCCCAAACTCTTTTTTTCTGCTTCTGATGAGGGCTTGACCTTTGACCTTGCATGCATGATAATATGATTTTTTTAAATAAGGGGATATTATAATAAGGGGAATTTTATGCCTAGATGCCGGAGAAAAGCATCACACTATGATATCATTCCATGTGATTTCACTCAATATAATGTCACTCAGGAAGTTATTAGCCACCTTTCAGCATAAGTTTAAGGCCTTGCCACAGATGAACTGTTTGTGATATGCAAAATCCCTTAGAGGTTTTTCATCCCAGTGTCGTGAGATCATATTGGCCCGGCTTGGTTGTGATCGTATAAATCCCCTAGGAGGAGTATATCAAAATCCATTGGGTGCATTTTACAAACAACCCAAAATAACTGACTTCATGACATGCACAGTAAAATTTGTTCAGCGCTATGAGATCTAAAGAGGGATGTTGCATGTATATGTGCCAGTGTGTATGAGCTATGCAGCAAAATTTCATGTGAGCCGCTCAGGCGTCCTAAAGGAGGCAGTTTCCCACCTGTGTGCTAATTTTCATGACTTTTTGAGCATGTAAATTCCCCCCCGACAGTTGGTGGGAAAAAAATCCTTAGAGCAACAATAGGGCCCATTGCAGACTATGATATAAGCACTATCAAAGCATCAACACTTATCAGAGCTATGAGGCCATAGTGCTGATGTTATAGTGCCAGGGCCCTAATTATGTCTTAGGAATTATTTTCTCCATAACCATGTACACAGAGGCTAAGTGAGTAGCACTGTCGCCTTGCACCTCCAGGGTCTGGGTTGTTGTCCGCATGCTTGGTATGTTCCCCGGTTTCTTCATACTGTCCAAAGACATGCAGATTAGGCTAACTGGCATTCCATAGTGTATAAACAAATGGGTGAATGTTGACTGGAGCTACCAATTGTAAAAATGTGAATGAATATAATCATGGGCGTCGCTAGGCCATTTTTAGGGGGGCTTTAGCCCCCTAACATTTGTACTCAGCCCCCCTAAAAATTCTCCATAAACTTCACACACACTGCTGATCGCCCATCGTCCCCTTTAAATTCCATATGAAAGCGGCGGCAGACTTCGGCTCCT
>JAOVVA010000016.1:2596916-2620158 GCA_028565275.1 Leiocassis micropogon
TTATAACAATTGCACGTGTATTTTATCTGTTTTGAACTTGGTGTTATTTGATCTTATTGGTTTAGAAATTTATATTTTAATAAATAGTAAACTTGGCCGTTTTCGTTATCATTTTGTTGACAAGTGGGGCTTGAAAATTCGCCCACCCCCTTAAGTGGGGAATGACAGAAAACGTTTGAGAACCACTGATCTACTGTATATCTGGGTTTCTATAAAACTGCTTTATTATAGTCTTCATTGTCCATGTAATTAAAATACATTGACTGACATTGAATTCTGAAATTCTTAATATATTGACTATATATCTATCTACATCCCTTTATATAGGATGTTTCATAAAAAATTTAATGCACAAAAAAAAACTATCATGCATCATTTTTATGTGATTGTTTAATGTATGGCAGCATTGTGGTGTAATGGTTAGCACTGTTACCTTGCACCTCCAGGGTTCGGGTTCGATTCCTGTCTCTGTGTGTGTGGAAAGGCTGGGAAAGACTCCAGGTCCCCGTGACTCTGAATACAGGATAATGTGGTATAGCAGATGAGTGAGAGTGAGTGTTTAATGTATTTCAATTTAATTAAGTCCCAATTTTCATGAACCACACTTTTCCATAATACCATATATGTTAATTTTTTTTAATCATTTAATAAGAAAAATATGTACTGTACATGATTTTATCAAACTTTGTGCTTATTTACTGTAGTTACAATAGTAAATATTATTGGGCAGCACAGTGGTCTTGCACCTCAAGGGTCTACGGTTCGATCCCTGCCTCAGGTCTGTGTGTGTATGTGTGTGTTTGTCTGTGGAGTTTGCATGTTCTCCCTCGGCTTGGTGGATTTCCTCCCACAGTCCAAATACATGCAGATTAGGCTAATTTAGCTAATAGGGTAAATTGTGTGAGTGCTTGTGTGCCCTGCGATGGATCAGGATAATTTAGCTAATAGGCTAAATTTCCAAATTGCCCGTAGTCTGTGAGCAAGTGTGGGAGCAAGTGATTGTGTGCCCTGCAATGGATTGGGACCCCATCTAGGGCATACCCCGCTTTATGCTCTGAGGCCCCTGGACATGAACAAACAACATGTGTCACTTACCTAAACATTGTTGCAGACCAAGTAAAGCAGGATAATGCAATCAAACCAGATGGGCTAGTCTTTGCTCCCCATGTGCATCAATAACCCTTGTGCACCCTATTGTTGGTTCACAGTTTGCTTAGACCACTTTTGGTAGGTAGTAACCACTGCATACCAGGAACACTGCACAACGTCTGCTGTTTTGTTGATGCTCTAACGCCAGTCATCTAGCTGTTACGATTTGGCCTACGTGAAAGTGACCCAGACCGTTACACTTGCTCATCTTCCACCACACCAACTTTTGACAGGAACCAGCAGTTCACTTGCTGCCTAACACATAGCCCACACATTGACAGGTGCCATTTAAATGAGATAATCAATATTATTTACATCACCAGTCAGTGGTTTTAATGTCTGTGTATACAGTATGATATTCGGGGGCGTTGGTGGCTCAGTGTGTTAAGGCTCTGAGTTATTGATCGGAAGGTTGGTGGTTCGAGCCCAGCTCAGTTAGGTTGGGCCCTTGAGCAAGGCCCTTAACCCTGTCTGTTCCAGGGGTGCCGTAAAAATATCTGACCCTGTGCTCTGAGTTATGCAAAAAATAAAGAATTTCACTGTGCAGTATATGTGACAAATCAAGGCATTGGTGTATGCACGTTATAACATTCTGCATGCAATTGAACTTTACAATGCATACAATACAATTTATTGTTGTTATTGATATTACTATTAGACAATAGTAATGTAAATGTAATTGGTGCATTTCCACTAATTTATCTAGCTATAATGATAGATAATACTCATTTTACATTATTTATGATCAACTTTACAGTACATACAGCTACAGAGCAGTAGTTGACCCTTTCTCTGTTTTCACATGCACTACCAAAAATAAGCAGGAGATGGCGAAAACGATTAAAACATCAAGCAACATCACTTGAAGTATGAATAAGTCCATACAGAATTCTTGCCTTGCAACAGGTTTGCAACAAGTTTTCTAAATATTTGAGCAATGAAATGGTTATGTATTATAAAGATGAAAAAAAGCAAGTGTTCCTCAAAGGTACTGGTTCACAGTTTTATCTTCCTTTAAAGGTTCGACTTTTCGAACCTTTGTAAATCTGCGTAGACCTTTTTTAGGTTTGCACAAAGAGACAAACCCAATAATCTTTTTAAAGAATTCTTTTCTAAAAGATATCTATATAAACTATATATAGGCTTTACTACACTGCCTGGCCAAAAATCTATGATTTTACTCTTTAGCTTGGATTCCAGCACAAAATGTGGTGTCCATTTCATGTGTGAAAATGATTCCTCATGCTCCCAGAACCACTCTTTCACAATCTGAGTCCTGGAATATATCTGTGCCATCAAAAACTTTATAGATGTGATAACCTGGTCATTCAGGTTGTCAGCTGACTTCATTTTATTGCCACATGACGTTGCTGAATCTAGACCTGAGCAACTGAAGCAACTCCAGATCATAACACTGTCTCCAGATTATTGTACAGTGGACACTATGCATGATGGGTGCATTGGTTCATGTGCTCCCCTTCTTACCCTGACGCACACATCACTCTGGAGTAGGGTCAATCTGAACTCATCAGATCACATGACCATTTTCTATCCAAAATCCAATCTTTATGCTTCCTAGCAAGACTTGTTTCTGATTAGTCGCACTAACAAGTGGTTTTCTTATGGACAAACAGCTGGTTAGGCCCAATCCTGTAAGTTCTCATCACATTGTATGTGTATGGAAATGCTCTTACTTTCACTATTACACATAGCTCTGGTTTTTACTGTTGTTTTTTTTCGCCATGCAGCTTTACCATGAGTTTAAGTGAGCTCCAGTTACAATGTTTTTCCGACCACATTTCTTCCACAAATTGACGGTTCAGCGATATCCCTCCAGGTTTTGAAAATTCTTAACCCAGTTCCAGTAATTTCAAATCTCCTAGGTTGTTTTCTTGACTGTTGCTTGATGCAGCCCAATAATTTGACACTTATAAAATAGTGAGTTTTTATGGACAAACAGCGCTATACATGTCTCAGTGCTCTATACAGGTGAGTTAATCATTGTTTGGTGTTTTTTTTCATAATGATTCATATTGTTCATTTTATTTCATTATTCACATCCACTAGGCACACTGGGCCTCTGGAGAGATATTTTCTTTAGCAGTTTCTTATTGCATCGTGTTGCCAGCCCGACGCCTGATTGTATCTGTTCAGGGTGAAGGACCTTGTTCAAGCATCAGCCAGGCGGCACGGGGGCTCAGACCAGGGACTGATCATCAGTCCAATAATAATTGCATATGATTTTTTTTAAATAGTTGAAGCATGTCTGGGACCTGAAAAAAAGCACACTGTTGAACTGCAAATCACAGATGTTTTCTTTATGATGAGCATGAGGTGTATTTTTTATGATGACATGCAAATCAAGTCCTGACCAACACTGTGGAATCGTATGCAAACTCACACCGCCTGGAGACGACAAAAGCTACTATTATCCTTTAGACTTTCAATTTCAAAAATCATATTGACCAAAAGAACAGGACGATGCATGAAGAGAGCCTAGAGGAAGGCAATTTCTATTTCCTGAGCAGGAGACAAGAACTAATCTGAAAAAGAAAATTTGTTGAAAATCATGACTTAGGCATGTAATCAGGGTGTCCAGTGTACGGAAGCTACCTGACATGCATGATGATTAGCAATTGCTAAGCCTGTTTTCTAACCAGCATGTTAAAAGTGGGCCGTATGAATAGCACAGATAATATTTATTCTAAATCTATTAATAATGGATCCCTGGAGTAAAAAAATATGTATTTAAGTAAATACCAAATACATTATGTTTTAATTAGTCAGGAGAGATCATATTTCTATTACATACACAATGCATGGTATAATAAAAAAACTTTTTTAGTAATATAATCTCTGCTAATGATTGAAGCTGTAAACAAAAATAATAATGATGATAGGATGCATTTTATAAAATGATTAGTGATTTCCCTCTCATTCCTTTGACCAAGTTGATTGAGAAATCATGGGATACAAGTGTGGAACGTGTAATCCACACAACCTGTGATGCTTTTGGGAAACTCAGTCCTATTGTGTTTCACTGAAATGTCAGATTGGTCAGATGTCCATATAAAAAGCGAAATTTACTGTATGAGGCTCATATTTGATAAATAAATCTATTTGAATTACTTAAGCCATAACCTACATTAATCCTTTCAGGAACTACTCCACATTGTAGTGGAATTCTCACGGCTCCATGGTCCTCTGTTCAGTCCTGAGCTTGGGTCAGTGGAGTTTTGAATGATTTTGTTTTCTAACAACATTGCAGCAGGTGGATCTTTGACCTCTTAGTTTGATTGTGCAAGTGCACATGCACAAATGCAGTTCAGCAGTGCTGTGTGGTGGGCTACCATCTCATTCAAGGTAAGTGGGATTTCAAGATTCAAGATTCAAGATTCAAAGAACTTTATTAATCCCAGAGGGAAATTGCTTACGTTTCTTTGCTGTCTCCCAATGAATGCTACTAAAAAAAGTAAAAATAAACATAAAATAGAATAAATGAAAATATATAGGTATAAAAATAATAACTATTTAAAGGTATATATAACAAAGATAGAATTAAAAGCAAAATATGAAAAAATATGAAATGAGAATATCAAATACAGTATATCAATATATACTGTAAACAGTTCACATAGTGTGCAAATTACACAAGTGTATGAACCTAAAAAAAAGCACAGTTCTGTGCTGATATGTTTGAGAACTGGTATGTTTGAGAAAAAAGTCTGCAGTGTGTGTGCAAGGCTGCAACGGTTTGTGCAAATTGTGCCAATGATTGTTCCAATGATTGTGCAGATGATTGTTTGTGATTCGGTCTGATGGAAGTGAGTTCCTTAGCCTGGAAGTCCTGCATCTCACACTTCTGTATCTCTGGCCTGAGGGAAGAGGTGAGAACAGTCTGTGCTCGGGATGGGTGGGGTCCTTTAGGATGGAGGCAGTTCTCCTGTGGACTCTGCGATGGTAAATGCTGCAGGGATGGCAGCCAAGTCCTCGGGATCTTTTTCAGCAGTCTTCACCACTCTCCGTTTGTGGTCCATATACTACAACAGTAGTACTGCCGTACTACACGATGATGCAGTTAGTCAGGATGCTCTTGATGGTGCAGCTGACCTTAGGAAACATACCAAACTTCCTCAGCCTTCTAAGAAAGTACAGCCACTGCTGAGCCCTCTTAACCAGCTTTGTGGTATTAAGTGTCCAAGTGATGTCATCACTGATGTGGACACCTAGATACTTAAAGCTGCTCACTCGTCTCCACTTCGAGCTCCCAGATGAACAGTGGTCGATGAGGTCTTTCCTTTCAGATGAATTACGGATACACCGTGACCCTGAAGACGAATGAACGGAAATGGCCTGAAGAGTCAATAATTGTAATCTAAGCAAATCAGTTTGCAGGATGTACATAATGCAAATATAGTGTATGGTTGTTGGGGCGACAAAATGGCGTAGTGGTAGACACTTGCACCTCCAGGGTTAGGGATCAATTCCCACCACGGGTTTGCATGTTCTCCCTGCGCTTGCTGGGTTTCCTCCGGGTTCTCCGGTTTACTCCCACAGTATGAAGACGTGCAGATTAGGCTAACTGGCGTTAGTGTAGTGTAATGGATTGGTTACCCATCCAGTATGTACCTCACCTCGTGCCCTAAGTCTCCAGGCCCCCTGTGACTCTGTATACAGGATTAAAGCGGTATAGACGATGAGTGAGTGAGAGTATGTATGGTTGTTGGGAACTCCATTTGGAAAAGGAAAAGCTGAGCAAATAGTATAACATTTGGTGACTGTATGTTATTTTCAAGGTCATCAACAACAATCTCCTTTGTCGAAATATTACAAATAAATCTACTTATTTTGGTTTGTGAAGTACGCTTTGATGCAATTCCTCAGAAAATTATTAGAATACTTCTTTAATGTAAAACAAACCATACAAAAAAAAAAAAAAACTGATTGGGGATCAGTGCGTGACTTTTATTGGGCTTCAGGAACAGCGCTGAATAAAACAAACCGGCTGGTCCCAGTTCCTGTTTTCACAGGGGATGAGGGATTGTGGCCCCGCCCACCGACTCGACGCCGATTGGTTAGTTCCAGCGTTCGGTTTCCCTTTAAGGGGCCGCGCTTGAAGTGCCAGGAATTCACGTCACTTCGCCACTATAACGCACGCACACACACACACACACACGCGAGCGCATACACGAACCAAAATCAATGAGCCTTGGACGGCCAACTCTTCCAGGAAGGTATTAACCATCACCTAGCCAACATGTAGTGCCTGCGGAGGAAAAATAATAATAAGAAGAACCAGTGTGAATATAAATATAAAGTTAGTCTTGTAGAGAGAGGGAGAGAGAGAGATGGGTTTGTAGAGCGTCGGCTGCTCTTCGGTTCAAAACAACAAAGTCGGATGCTCTCATTTCCGCTTGGTTCACTTCGCGGAAAAACAAGGGGGAAGGAAAAGTGGAAACGGGAGAACTTCCTGAATTCGACCGAGACATGTCCGACTCCCCTTTACAACTCAACATTAAGGTATTTACCGTTTTTTATTTCTCCAAGTAGAATAAAACCGGGTGTAGCGCTGACTAAACACCACTTCTTCTTCTTCTTGTTTTTTGTTGTTGTTGTTGCTCGATCATCTGTTGCTGAGAGGATTATTCGCGGTGACACACACACACACACACGCGCTAGCTAGTGTTTCTTGAATGTTTCGGGTCGCCCTTTGATTCGAGAGAATCCGTTAAAACCAAAAGAGAAAAAGGGCTCGAGCGCGGTCATTGCGACAATGTAGCTAAAAAGAAGAAAAGCTTTGTAACATCGTTGCGTTGCGCCAGCGGAGCCGCGTTTCCCCCGACATACACACACACACACACACACACCAAACCAAGGTCCATCCATCACTATTGAGCAACTGTCGAGTGGATTTAAACGGAATTTCCAGGCCTACTTCATTCACACACTTGTCCAGACATCTTCCTGAGTAAACACACTCCAGCGTTTTGTTCCCCGAATTGTCTTTGTTTACTTTGTTTATTTCGCGCTGCTTTGAACTTTGACATCATAAACTGAGCGTGTGGCGGAAAAACAGACTTCATATGTCACGATTCCGCTAACGACCCACTGGAGCATCGGGTAGTGACGAAACAAAAGTGTAGAAACCAAGCTGAATGTCTGTACCTCTATAGAGTAGGGTTGTCCCACTGAGACGTGTTGATGGTTCTCCAGTCAGAGTGAAATCACACCGGTTAGAGATAAAAGCGTTTGCATGCTGAAATCCTAGAATCAGAACACACTCAAGAAAGATGACTATGATAAGGGTGGTGGTGTTTTTGTTTCTTGAAAAAATTCAATTCACTCAAATTCGAGCAGTGTTTGTGTTTCCTCATCGACCAGCAATCTCAGACGCTCATAACTACTCGTAGGCTTTTTAAACAGGAACAGAATTTCGAGAGGAACTTTTATAGTTAACCACATACGCTAAACTTGATTTCCCTCCTGGGGTAAAAAAAGAAAAATTTGTCACGTCACCTAACGTAACCCCTACATCGAGCAGACACGCGCAGAAAGGATCTGATTGAGATCGGATCAAGTGTTCACATGGCTAATGAACTGATCATTAAAAGTTTAAACCACCCCTCTTATTCTGATTGAAATTTCGTTCCAATCGGCCCAGATTGGGTCGATCGAGGTTTGCGTTTGTATTCCTGTTTGGGTTGTTCTTCACCATGACACTAATATTCGACTAATGATCTGAACGCACCTACTGTGTGGCGCGTGTTCCAGAATGCCTGAACTTGCATTGAGATCTAAAGCATAACACCTCATGGATAGTGCTTTGAATTTAGATTGATGGATGTTCATTCTTATTAAGTTGTATAATTTGGTGACGCTCATGACAAACGGCTGAAACAAGAGCATTTATGTATTTGAAGTATGATCTGTGCATTTATGGAGGTGGATCAGGTGGTTTAAGCTCTGGGTTGGAGATAATAAGGTCGGGGCTTTGAGCCTGTTCCCCTCCGGGTTGCCAGTGTCAAGGCCTCATGCCAATGGAGATGCAGTTCATCCTCAGTACCAATCTCAACCTCAGAGGAGAAATGGGTGGGTTGCAGCAGAAAGGGCATCCGACGTAAAACCCGTGCCAATAATGTACGGTTCGGATGATTCCCAAGAAGCAATGGCATGCTAAAGGGCAATAATACATCTGCTGATACGTTGGAGCAGCGTGAGGAGCTGTAGCGAGTTGACCGCACACTTCATTCGCAGGCATCGGGATCTGCACCCGGCTGGAGCCGCTGGCATCCTGTAGCGATCTATGGAATAATCTATATCTAACTCAGCAGTGATGCCAACCTTCTGTTGATGCTCCAGCCATTTCCTCATCCGCCATATCGAACAGCGATTCTACTGTTAAACGTCTGGGACGATAATTATCTTATCAAACCAGTAAAATGGAAAGAACTGCGTAAGACCAGTCTAATCCTGGCATTGCTTTCACTTTTTTCTAAAATTATTAAGTTTTCTTCCTCGTCAAGATTAATACTCTCTATACAAAGCGTTGACTTTGACATTGGTTAAAAAATAATAAAAGCGTTTAGACACTTTAAGTGTGAGCTATGAGGATCTATTTTCCAATACCAATCTTAAGAAAATCAATTACTGACGTGACCTAAAAAGTCTTATCAGGAAAAATATGTCCAAGTTGCTTAGGAACATTTTTACATATTGAGTCAAATTTAATGGTCCGAACTTTTTCCTTTTCTTTTGAATATATCAGTCTGGTTTTCTTCCCTGCAAATAATACACAACATGCTTGAAACCCATAGGGGTAAAAAGTGCCCTAACGAATTTTACACGAGTGTTGCCAGTACATACTTCAAGCATTTCTCACATTTCCCAACACGGTGTCCTTGTTCTCTTTCCCTGAAGAGCGCGGCTTTTGCTGTAGATCAAGTGACAGTCAAATTGCCTCCATAGAAAAGTGGTTTTATCGGTTTTGATTTTTGCATGCGTTCATTTGCAAAGAGCTGCGTGTCCATGCAACACCCTCTCGCCTGTTTACGGGAGATGAGCAAGACTGAGACAAAAAAAGTAGTGCTTAACTCTATTCTATATCCATACATTATATATGCGTTAAAAAGTGTTGATTGAGTCCAGAATAACTTTGGCGCGCCTCGTCATCGAGTCTATACGTCTCAAAAACTGTAAAATAAATGAACCTTATTCTTTCGAAAGATATATTCTCAACTGGTCTTATGATGATTATGATGAAGGCATGGCTCTCCCATAGGTTTAAAGTTGATTTGAGATCTGGTCATTTATATCTTGGGGATTTCCTCACCCTGGAGATGAGCACACCCCTACCCCCATCAGGACAGACATTACTGTTTTGTTAGACTATAAAGGTGGTCGGTCAGAAGAAGGTGGAGTGACTCATCTCTCTAGAACTCGCCAGCATGAACGTCACCGCAGCATCACCCAGCAGCCGTCTGTACTTTATTTTGTCAAAACAAAAACAACATAAAAGAAATTTCCCCACCTTATTTAATTATTTTACTGCTTGGACCCCTAAATATAATTTTTTGTAATAATATAGGTTTTGGTTTCCACCACTGTGATAAAAGTAAAAAAAAAAAAAAAAAAATCTCGTTCCTTATCAATCCATCACTGCCTTCTGGAGCATCCGTATAGGACGCCTGTTTAAGAACCACTACTCTAGACAAATGACACAAGGAGGTCAGCTTTCCCGGCATTTCAGCAGTTCATCTGTTAATACAGTGTTAATAAAGTCCAACTTGAACGGAGGCAAAAACCTGATTGACATTTACAGAAGCCTTCAAGCACAATACGGTGATGAGAATCAGCCGCAGTAAAACGTTTGAATGGGGCAAGCGTTTTAAAGAAGTCCATACGTCCGTGAACGATGATCCCGGCCGAGGTGGCTCTGAGCCCACTGCAGTCATTCCTGTAAACATTCAGTGAGTGGAACGCCTCATCCTTTGTATCCAAAATTGAAATAACCTGTCGCCATCTTGTGAAAGAGACGCATCATTCTCTCAAACTGTACTTGCAATCATTCACAAACATCACTTACACGTTACAGGAACTCGGCTGGGAGTTATTGCCTCGTCTCCCATACTTTTCTGACCTCGCTCAACGCCATTCCCATATGTCTGGGCCATTAAAGGAGTTCCTGGCTAGTGTTTCATAGTTCCGGCTTACTGGTACCCAAGCACTAGTGAAACGCTGTGATAAGTGCATTAGTGTAGCAGGGGATTGTATAAAGAAATTTTACTCTCATAACTGTGTTCTGTCATTCTGCACAATCAAAAGTCCCGGTTTGACTCGAACAAGTTTGGTAGTACTTCTTAGGTGTGTGATTTGTTCAGCTTCAGATAAAAAGGACACGTTGCCTTTGTGATGCAGCATCAAAACAGACGTGTGTAATGGTCGTTTGTGTATGCGGTGCCACTTTTAAGACGTGTGCGTGTGTGTGTTTCAGCAGGAGAGGAGCGCTTTCAGTCCCTCTGCCAGTCCTCTGCCAAATTCCACTTCCTCTCCAGGCCATGGCGCTCCGCCTCTGACTAATGCCAAGACGGAGGAAGAGCCGGCCCGACTGCCTGGACACCTGCGTGAGTTCTGCACACACACACGCACACACTCGCACATTTTACTGTGTCTTGCTTGTCTCTTTTTGTTGTTTTTTTTTTATCGGTTGACTTGCTTTAGAGTTCCCCCAATTGATCTATGCACCGTAACGGACACAGTAGATACACCCAAGTGCTCACCTTTTCGCACACATGCAGTCACATACACACACACACGCACACAAATCTCCCAATCAACGTCGCCCCTTCCCGATCAGATATTTTTAGGTGATATAGTTCGGTCCTGACGTCATTTTAAAAAAAAAAAGAAAAAAAAGGACCTCCTCAAGACAGTCCTTCTGGTCCTGGTGTGTATATGTGAGGGTGTGTGTGTGAGTTTCAAGTGTGTATTACAGCATATCAATGCATACGTTAGGTAGGGTTTCTGTGTGTATATTTAGATGTGTGTGTGTGTACTGGGTTTTTTTTTTTTGTCTCATATTGTGCCAGCACTCAGTTCATAGGTTAACTCTATTGAGGAAGTGTGTGTGTGTGTGTGTGTGTGTGTGTGTGTGTGTGTGTGTGTGTGTGTGTGTGTGCGTGCGTGCGTGCATTTGTGTATTGGAAGCAGAGCGTTGGCTCGCTGCAGGTCTGAACCGGCCCTTGACTTAACCAATAAAAGAAAGGGTGGAGTTGGATGATGGCCAGGAAACGGTGGTGAAAGTGTGCTGAAGTGTGTGTTGCGCTAAACTTCATTAATATTTAACCCGCTTGTTCGACACAAAGTATCTGCAAAACGTATCTGTTTTTTACATTTTTTTTAATGTTTTTTAAATTTGTCTTGTTTCTTGCCACCGTAGAGAAATCGGTGCATGCGTACAGGATAAAGCGTGTTAAATTTAGCGTGGGCTGGAGAGCATAACTGCATCACAGCACGGCACGGCGAGGAAGGGAATTCTCTGAAATAATGTCTTCTGTGTTGACAAACGCTTCGGGCAATGTTGCACTCATACTTTTTTTTTTTTTTTTTGGGAACACACTCGTCTAACCGGACAGATTTGCACACGCTGGGGTTTTTTCAGAGCGTTAGTTATTCTTGCTGGGCTGGTTGTAGAGGGAGTAATGCACGTCGTACTAACTGCTGTTGATTAGCAATTACATTTTGGAGCGCAGCTGCGTCGGAATTTCGGGATGACAACGAGGCTCGGGTGTCTCTAAATCATTTCAATAAAGGTGTTGAGGTCAGGAATCCACTCCAACCTTAAAAGAGCATGTCTTCGTCAAGCTTGCTTTGTGCACAGGGGCATTGTCGTGCTCAAACAGGTCTCTTTGTGCCCCTCAGGCTACTTTCACATTACCAGCCTGAAGTGATTCAATCCCTGACGATTTTCAGATCAGATCTGTGTCACTTTCGTATGGTCTCTTAAACCGATACATGGTCATGTGACATGAATGAGAGCGGAATCTTCGCGACTTTTTTTTTCACCTCTGCGCATACATTGGATGCTCGCTGATGTCATCAGTCAGCGTCGGCAGAGTAGAAAACTGATAGCAGCGTTAGAAACAGCTTGTAAAAAGACTAAATCAGGGCGTCTGGCTCTCTTTCTTCTCCTGGACCTCGACAGAGAAACAACACAAGCATGTTTTTTGCTAAAATCGCACAAATATGCCCCCCACACGGCGTGTATGGCACACACATGCCATTTCCACGTTAAAGTCAGACACTTGTAATTATGAACATGAACCGTTACGACCTGCTAATCAGATCTGGCCACAAAAATCTAAATCGAGTGACGTGAACATAACCCTAGTGCCACTGAAGTGCACAACATCCTAAGACATCCTGTACGATTGTGTGCCTCAAACCTGGTCGGAAGAAACACTTATGGGTTGAGTTCAGGCTTCCACATATTATACTTTTGGTCATTTAATGAAAGTGGACTCTTCTATTAACTTAAACACCTCTCCTGTTAGAGTATATTGAACCACCAGCCTCAGTATGAGTGCAGACCAAACCCTAAATGGTATCCTAAGTGAGGATGGGTCCCCTGTCGAGTCTGGTTCCTCTCAAGGGTCCTTCCTACAGTATTGCCATCTCACAGAGTTTTTCCTTGCCACCATCGGCCTCGGCTTGCTCATCAGAGACGATCTGATTATTATGATTTATGATTTATACACATTTTCTCAAACTCGTTTGTATATTTAATTCTGCAAAGCTCTCTCTGCGACAATGGCCGTTGTTAAAAGCGCTATACAAATACAATTGAATTGAATTTGGCGTATAGTCAGCATTATGGTGCGTATCTACTGTATAAAGATTTATAATTTTGCTCTTCTGCAGAAACCATTCTATTTGTTTGTGCTTTTTTTTCCAGTTTACAGACACATTGTAAGTGCGGAAACCTTTCTCATGAGCAAAATCCAAGGTTATAATCATGATAGTATAGTACATGAAAGTATATTAATATGTACGTACATTAACGTGTGTGTCTGTGTGTGCCTGTCTGTGTATGTATATGTACAGTGTGTGTGTGTGTGTGTGTGTGTTAGTGTTTATGTAAGGGTGAAACAAGGCCAGAGAACTGTCAGTGTGAAACAGTTGGACAGATGAGAGGAGAGAATTAAGACTTCAGTGTGATTGGTCGGTTTAAATGTGGGCGTGGCTCCGACACAAACTCTCTCTGATGTGTGAATTCAGCCCTGGGAAAAGACGTTGAGAATTTGCCTTTATTAAAGTTCATGCTGCTCTTTCTTCCTGCATGATGTGAAACAGATCAAATGAATAAATCGTCTCCCTGCTCTCTCCTCCAGAACCGGCCCGGCCCGACCCCGCTGTGCCCCGCCCCCTCGCCTGGGAGAAATGGATCGATCTACACAGGAGCTCTTTCTGAACTTCATGATAGTGCTGATCACAGTCCTGCTCATGTGGCTGCTCGTCAGATCCTATCAGGAGGCGTGAAGCGCCCGGTCCGGAGCGAGAGCATGTGGGAGAACCGGCCGCCGGGATCAGCCCAGGCTGACCGCGCCCCAAATGTTGTGGTTAAGATCTGATTACATCTGATAAGATGAATAATTCAAAAGTGACCCTTGAGCATTTTTCCTGCTCTAATGTACGTCTGCACAACTTATGAATCATTTGAATTTCCAAAGAATGTGTAAACTTTATAAATCATTACTCAAATTTACTCATTTTTAAAGTTGTGCTTCCAATAAAAAGGAACGATGTGTTAGTGTGTCTGAGTCACAGCAGTGTTTAGAATAAATATCAACCTCCAGGGTCAGGGATCGATTCCCACCTCGGGGTGTGTGTGTATGTGTGTGTGTGTGTGTGTGTGTGTGGAGTTTGCATGTTTCCACCAAATACATGGAGAGTCAGCTAAATGGTGTTCCCAAAATTGCCGCGTGTGTGTGTCCTGTGATAGATCAGCACCCTGTCCCTGGTGTACCCCGCCTTAGGTCTCCTGACCCCCCCGTGACCCTGTACACAGGATATAGTGTTATAGATGATGAGATCATCACACCCATATCATCATCCACATTGAGTCGTACTTCATTGCTTCCTGAATCTGCATTATTTCTGTCACTATGTTCAGACTCTGTTCCTTTCAACACCAACACTTGAAACTTGTAAAGGTGATGAACAGAGTCCAGCACTTGAACCACATAAAACATGATTTTACCAGAGGATGAACCCATCTTTGTCCTGAGGGCTTTAAAGTGATCACTGATCAGCCATAACTCCTTGTCGTCAGAGTCCTGTAACAGTAGAGAGTCCTCGTCTAGAAATAGGCTCTAATATTTCACATTATTTATCTTATAAAAGCCACAGAAAACTGGAGGTGGAACGATGGAGACTGAGAGAAGCTGGAGGTTTCATGTGCAGTGTTTTATTAATCGACACGAGTAAATAAGTCATGTTATTATATATATTTACTTATAGTTATTTTAGTTTTATTATATTATTCAATACATATAAAATCTCAACCTTGATGATTTGACATTCAAACATCTGACTAATGTATCGTTAAAGCTTCTAATTTACTCACATTTCATTATTGGATTTCATTCATTTCAGTTTGGAGTAGAATATTCCTGCCTTGTGTCTCCACTTCCGTCCTGACTGTAATAAAGTGCCGTTTACAGATGAATATAAAAGAGATCTATAAGTGTATAACACATGTACACTGACCAGCCAGAAAAACTCACACACTCTTATAATAATAATAATAATAATAATAATACTAATATTTAATTGGGCTGCCTTTTGCAGTTTGCAGTGATTATGACATGCATTCGCCGTGGGATCGATTTAATAAGCTTAAACATTTAATTCTGTCCAGAGTCGCATTAATTTCTCTCCAAAATCTTGTACTGATGCTGTAAGAGTCGGAGCGCTGTGTAAAGCCTTCTTCAACACGTCCCAAAGACTGGGGTTAAAGGTCAGGACTCTGTGGTGTCCAGTTCATGTGTGTAAATGATGGCTCGTGCTTCCAGAGCCGCTCGCTTTGTTTGATGCAGGAATATAATTTGACTCTTCTGAAACAGAGGAACACATTAGCCACGCCCACAGGATAGGCCTGAAGCTCCTGACTGCATCAGTCAGGGTTAAATAATGTGTTGAAACTGAACGCATTAATCACTGCAGTAATTGTCCAGTGAAGGACACGTGGAGGACATGTCCACACGTAGCCGGATTTTTTAAAAACAGAGATTTTTCTACTTTGTTTTTTAAATAATTGCATCCACATGACCTACGTTTTAAAAATATCTTTCTCCACATGGAAACGCAGAACGCCGTGTTAGGAGCCTCTCTAATCATCAGGGGGCCAATCAGAAGTCTAGACAAAACGTCATTACTGGTTCCACCATGTAGAAGTCCGACGAGTCTGGGCCAAAACCGCCGTCGCCGTCTGTGGGGTCTGTGTCGAATGAGTTTTGTACAGTGTGGAGCGGCAGTGAGCTTTGTGGGACATTCAGGCTCCTCTGTTCATTAACGTAACATCCTCATAAGCAAAGTTAACGTCAAATCAAGGAGACGAGCACACAGACACTGACATCATCGGCACACAAGGTGACGTTACAACAAGCTAAAATCTCAGTTCCACACCCCCGTGTCCACACAACACCACTGAACACGGAGTTCTGGAAAATCTTCACTTTGGACGGAGTTTTCTAAAAGCTCTGTTTTTTAATGACCTTAAACTGCGTTTGGACGAAAGGACACAGAGGAAAATCACACCCGGCTACGTGTGGACACGGACTCAACTATTCACTTAATTACATCCAGGTTGTGACTTGTTTTGGGCTGTGTGTGTGTGTGTGTGTGTGTGTGTGTGTGTGTGTGTGTGTGTGTTTTTACATAAATAAATGTACATTGTATTTGAATGTGTGTAAGAATGTGAGAGTGTGTTAGTAAGTACAGGACTTACCATAAGACTGTATGTTTATTGTATCTCTGCAGGTTCGGGTCTCCAGGGGTCTCTGTAGCGGTTAAAGCTGATCACCTGGCAGTGGAACTCAGTTAATGGACACGGCATCGGCGCCACCTCCTGCCACTCGCTCTTCCCACTGTCATAAACCTGCACCTCATCCGTGACCTCATCGGGAGAATAGTCTCCTCCCAGGATGTAGATTTTTTCCTGCACGCCCACGGCACCTGCGTTAAAGCCCGCACACTCGAAAGAGCCCTCACCCTTCCACACACACGTCTCTGGACAGAAACTGTACACCTTATATGTGGACAGGTCACACAGGTAGAGTGTCTTCTTAATAGACACAGCTTTAACAAGTGTGGCATGAAAGAACTGTCCGAACTCTGCCACCAGCTGGCACCACTGATCAGCTTCAGCATCGTAGCGGAAAAAACAGTCCAGTGACGGGTTGAAGGCATCGGAGGTCTCCATCTCTGAGCCTAGAATGTAGATGATGGCGCCACACACTGCTGCCTCTGGGAAATAAATCCGGCGCGGTAATGAACTCACAGACCTCCATGTGCGGCCCAGTGGGTCAAAGCGCTCCACATCCAGGAGGCCGTGGCTTCCCAGAGTTTTACCGCCAATGACGTAAATGTGGTGCAGGGCAGAAACAGAGACATGCAGGGTTCGAGGATATCGCATGGCCTGGATTTCTACAAACTGCCCAGAGACAGGACAGTAGCTCCACGCTTCCTTTGTAGCCTCGTGCTCAGGCTCGGCAATGTGAAGTCTCACCGTCCTGCAGCATTTGCCCCGGCATCCACCCATGACAAACAGCTTCTCTCCAAAACTGGTAACAGATGAGCCTGGGAGGTCAGCAAGCTCTGAAGGTGGCAGCTGGTGCCAGCGGTTTGTTTCCACATCGTAGCAGAATGTGTGGCGCTTCTCTCCGTTCTCCTCGGTTTTGTGCACGTAGACGTAGCTGGACACCGTGGACGGACGGGCGTCTGGAAAAAGACCTTCAGACTCTGTCGCTTGTGCCAACGCTTCCGTCACTGCTCTGGAACATTCTACACTGTTGAGTATCAGTGCCTCGGACCGGCTCATTTCCTCCAGCCTGGCAGGGGGGAGGTGGTGCAGTCGGATGTGTGAGAGGAGCTCAGGGAGAGAACCGTGCCGAAATCGCAGGTGATGCCGAGTCCAGAGGATCAGCGATCGCAGCGCACTTTCTTCATCCGGCACATTGAGAGAATCTGAAGCCAGGCAGCGTCTCAGGATCCCTGCAGGCATCTCCAGGAAGTCTGGACTGGAGGAGAGCGCGTGGAAGTTGGTCATCACAAACTCAGTCGCTCGGTCCAGAAGGTGCGATGAGCCGTAACCCTCGGCGACAGACAACAGGTGAAGGCAGTTCGAGAGATCGAGCATCTGGATTAAAAAGTCACTGCAGGCCTTAGAGAGCGCGCTCACCTGCACACACACATTAACCATTAACGAACATTAACGAACTGAACTAAATCACACTAAATACTCACTAAATACTGTTTTACGGCCAAAGGTTTAGAGATGAATCATTTATAGGTACATTTTTTATGAAAAATGATGACGGACTGTTTAATTAACTCTTTAGTTTCTCACATAATGGAGAGTTTGTGATGGTGAGAAAGAGAGGAATGAAAATTCTCATTAAATAATCACATATTATAATTTAGACTTAAAATTGTAATACAAAATAAAATAAAAAAACAGTTATGAACTAGTCACAAGAAATAAATCTACTATCAGTGTGACCTGAAAGTGACAGTTTATAAAGCACTTATGGTTTAATGAAGGCTGGAGCCCTCAGTAGTGTTCGGGACCCGGATCATTAAACCCGCGTCTTTGAGCCAGCGCGCACAGCTGATCTGACCACACACTAGCCGCGAGCTCTTTGTAAAGTGTCACCTGTAGAAAAGACGACAACTGGAAAAGCATATCGACGTTTTCCTCCACGATTTCCACGCGGCCCGAGTACGCGAAGTCCAGGAAGCTGTGTACGGCCTGCGGAGAGAGAGTGCTGAGTGTGACCGAGCCGTCATCACGCTCTCGCATGTCCACCTCGAACATGGCCCTGTGGTGGAGACAAAGACAAGAAACCAACTGCTGCTGACATTCACGTGTCACTCGGGGGTTACAGAAAGAGGCTGAGCTCATATTTAATTTAATGATAGTTGCTTCAGGATAATTATTTTCGGTTGTAAAATGCTAATAAAAGCTAATAAACAATTATAAATCTAAGCGTATTCACTGCTGAGTGACTGTAAGATGTTTTTAACCTGAAGAAATCACTGCAGGCAGCGAGGACGCAGCGATGGCATGGAACCACCTCATCCTGAACACGAATGTGGAAGTCGAACAGCAGGCCTCTGTCACGGAACGAGCGCAGGACTGTGAGGATCTGATCCGCATGACCTTCACACACCAGCAGCACTGAACGCTGTTCCGAGGTGCTGTTACACTCCGGCCGGACAGAACCTGACACACACTCGTCATCCATCAGCATGGAGACTCTGAGGAACCAGAAAACAGAAACATTTCACACTGCAACAGTTCTTAATGTTTTTTTAATACCTACTTTTCTTGTTCATAATACCTTTGTTTCTATACCTGAAATATTCAGTTCAAAGTCAGAGAAAGACAGAAAAACAATCACATTGAAAATGATGGACAGCACGGAGCTTTTGCTTGGGGTTTCAGTGAGAGTGATCTAAAATTTAATGGTTTCCGTGCCACAGTTTGCACCATGGACACACACACACACACACACACACACACACACACACACACACACACACACACACTGTGCCTATACACAGTATACACAGTACCCGCTCTGAAAACACCTGTGTAATTATACACTGTCCAGAGCTTCCACACAAACAGCAGATCACACATACAGGTTTGTGATCACTGCAGCTCAGAGTCTGAGATCACAGACTGCAGCGTTCTGTCCCTTAGACCTGATGATATTATGTGAATGAACATCTATAGGGATCACCGTAAGGATCAGGATGTGCGCCTCAGTCACAGAAATGCAATAAATTCAAAACAGATTAAAAAAAATCATGCACTTACCAAAGACATCCTCTAATCAAACGTTTTATGAAGTGAAAATTAAACATGATGTTATTTTTATGCTTTTCTAACAAGAAGTTGCAAAAAAATTAGCGCTGGCTAACAGAACCTAACAGTAAGGTCAAAAGTGCGATTCCCTCCACCTGTCCGCCGAATGTTGTCTTTATGCTTTGTAAAAAAAAAAAAAAGAAAATAAAAAAGGTTTGTTTATTAATTTATATATTTTTCAAATGCTTAATTATGTATTGTTTAAATTTGTACAACACCCTCAAGCACAGAGTCGTGGGTGTCGGAACACAGAGCTGGTATTAGAAATGAATACAGATCATCCAGATAACAATATAGTTTATTATTTTATTGGAATATTTATTTTAACATTTGATGAAGTTTGCACTTTGGAAACTGCTGCGAGATAAAGAGTGTTAGTGGAAGTGACTGTGTGATGATTTAGACATGCATTTTAAATAATACTAAACTGGAGACTATACGCATCCTTTAATAGATGACAACATTAGTCAAAACAAACAAACAAACAAACAAACAAAGAAATAAACAGTTTCGTGCTCATGCAGAAGTGTACACAGTGACACACACACGGCCTGTACACGGCTTGTGTATGATATATAAGTGCTTAGTAAAGACTTGTTCTGAGTTCATCATTTCCCAGTAATAAAAAGCCCAAATCGAGATGATCAGAGATTAATAAACACCCTGTTTATCTTCCGCTTTCTTTACTCTGTACTGTAACCATCTGTGAGTTATAACCCCTGGGACAGGACACAGGACAGGACACAGGACAGGACACAGGACATGTCTCCACACAAACATCTGTTGTTTTATAGTAAAAGAGAACAGAGTCGCTCTACATTACCGTTTCAGCACCACAGACAGCGCGTGCCGACTGGAGAGGGCGGAAATGACGTCAGATTCAGATACGGAACTGGGTCGCGGTGGAAGTGGGCGGGGTGATGACGTCACTGCAGCAATTGGCGGAACAGTGCAGAAATCGACACTTTAGAATGAAATTCTTTAGATTCACTGCACTGCAATGTTTTTATATAAACACTTTTCAAAAAAACAACAACTGAGATTACTCTGAGAGAAAACTGTGTTAATAATAAAGTTAGTGAAATATACTTTAAAATTATACACATAATTTATCCAAGTAACCAGCAGTTTCTCAAGAGATATAAAGCTGATCTGTGAATTCTGTTACATTAGTGGAATGTGTGTGGAGTCTGTTTGATCTTTTTTTTTATGTATATGTAACAGGTTAAAGGAAGGCGCTTCCACTTGCTTGAATCTTTATGTGTTTATGGCCCTTTAATAATAATAATAATAATAATAATAATAATAATAATAATCGACCTGCACTCTCTGCCCATCGCCATGTTGGAAAGTGCTTCCGGTTGGCTCATTAATATTAGTGACGGGAAGTTTGAATCATTTTAGTGACTCGGTTCTTTGAATTTCGTTCATCTTTTTTTTTTTAGTCATTTAGTTCATTTCGTTCTATTATCAGAAATAAAATAAAATGTTACACTTTTAATAAACAGACCCCCAACACGTCTACATACACACATTTAGTCTATAGTTCCATTAATGAAAATATTACAACGTAACTAAGGACATATTATAATAAACAGAACGAGCAGCTCAGCATCGTATCTTCAGTCACCGCACAGCGTCTATGGGAGTCACGTGACAAAGGAACGAACGATTTGGACCAAATAAAACTCAAAGGTATCTCATGGTAACATACGGAGGTTTTGCGATGATTTGCGCATGCGCACCCAGTAGACCATGAATGAATCACTCTCCGAGTCACTTCGTTCATCTGAGTCACTTTAAAGACTCGTTCAAAAAGAACAAAACGTTCATGAACGACTCACTGTAATGTTTTTCTTTTTTTTGATTGAGGTTGAACGTCTTTACTGAGTGGATCAACATCAATATAAGGAAAAGAGATGCTATATTTTGTTATGATAAGAAAGATATTGAGACGAGTCAGATTTTCATGTTAAATCTTTTAATATCATTAGGTAAGTTTTATATACGGACACAAATGTAAATAGTCGGAATGAATGGCCAATATCTCCCATTTCAAGGTTGATTTGAGAATTTATTTTGAAACATTACAAGGACTTTTAATCCGGGAAGAAACTGGAACACATTTACAGAACTTAATTCTTCCTCTCTATTATAATTATTTAAATTGATCTATCTTGTTATTTGATTTGTAATTTTTTTCCCTTTCCGATGTAATAATATGTGAACATAATGCTTATATTGCTTTATATATGTTTGTTAAATGTAAAGAAGACACAATAAAATTATATATATATATATATATATTAACTGAGCGCTTGAGCAGTTATAAACAGTGATTTAACACCTGATCATTAGAAATGTACATTAAAATGACACCTTCAGTCCTGATTGGCCTACATCTAATTATTTAGTGCTAATGTTGATACATTTACTTACCTGAGTTTAGTCACTGAGCTGGGAGTATTAAACCCAATGTCTGATTTTATCATGTGATTTTAAACTTACCATATTTACCAACCCTCAATCAATTACAACCTTCTGGATGCAGTGCCGTTCCCAAGCCTGGATAAAATGGGAGGGTTGCCTTAGGAAGGACATCCGGCGTAAAACCTGTGCCAAGCTCTTGTGTTCGGACCGGATGGTCTGCTGTGGCGACCCCCTTGTCAGGAGCAGCCAAAAGACCAATTTTATTATTATTATTATTATTATTAATTACATATTATCATGTGAGTGTGTGCTGTTTTAGACAAAAATGTGTTCTCAGATATACTGAGAATGACCTGGACTCTGGAACTGTCTTGAATCAATCTAGTTCAATTTGTCGTAATTCTGGAGGTCAGGGACTCATCACAGGACAGGTAACAGGAGAAAAGGTCTTAAGGGGTTCTATACTGAAGTTCGGTTAAATCCCATTTTATTTTAAATCTAAATAGTTAAATCCCCTTTTGATCTATGATTGATAAAATCCCTATTGATGCTTTGCACTGACTTTCTTTTATTATAGATTTACACTGTCAGGAGTAACCCCTAGAGGTCGCCCTGCACCAAGAGACTTTGTGTTGTTTGCACTCCATTTCCCAGAGTGCACCTCGGTCACAGGTTGCTAATTAGTTTAGTTATAAATAGTCATGTCTTTAGTTTAGTTTTGTCTTGCATCTGTTATGTTCTTCTACTGTTTTGTTACCTGTGTCTTTTTGTTAAACATGCTTCATGTTACTGTTTAGAGTCACTTTAATACATAGCTTCATGTTTATTTTATGTTTTCTTTATATTATTAAATGTCTTAACCTCTGCACTTCTGCCTCATCTGCGATCGATCAACCATGACACACACACACACATTCAGAGGGACGCTCTAATAGTGATGTGCGCGATTTGTCTAAAGAAGTGATAACAGATTAGTCACTTACCTGGTATTAAAAAACATTGAATTGTGTATAAACCATATAAGGCTTGGAAAACCATGATGCAGATCCTTTTACACTATGAACAGCTGCATGGGAAATGTGACTGTGGTAATTCCTTGTTCTCTGGAGCAAAAATATTTGATTAAATATGTTTAATCTAAAAGAGCTGTTACAAAAGCATGGCGGAAATAAAAGTAACATATTTCTAATAAAGGATCTAAAGAGAATCAATCTGATTGAGAGAATATAGTCTCTCTCTCTCTCCGCCACTAGATTAATTTCAATTTTCAATTTAATTTTATTTATATAGCGATTTTAACAGTGGTCATTGTCTCAAAGCAGCTTCACAAAAATTAAAGAAATTCATTTTTTTCAATTTCAATTGAAAAGAAAAGAAAAAAATAATAAATTGTGTACTGTATGTGTGAGAAAAATGTGTCTAGATAATAATGAGATGAATGAATGAAATGTCTCTGATGAACAAGCCAAGGGTGACGGCGACAGTGGCAAGGAAAAACTCCCTGAGATGGTAATA
>JAOVVA010000016.1:2620258-2633246 GCA_028565275.1 Leiocassis micropogon
GGGGGGGAAGATAGAAAGAAAAAGGAAATTGCAGAGTGGGCAGAAGTTGGCCTTCTTGGCTTCCTGGAGAGGAAGTGGATTAGAGGAGAGGAGAGGAGCAGTGTGTTCTTCATTCGACAAGAATGCCACTCACACTTAACCCCTCCTGCACTTCCAGTCTCTCCCTACACACTAGCTTCACGCTGAATCGGTTTAGATCGAGAGTTTTAGTGTCGAGTCATTTTTAATCGTGACCATTTCATGTTGTCTATTCCTATTGCAGTGTTACTGAAAACTCACTTCCTGTTGCAAATGGCAGCACATCAAAAGGCTCAAACACTTCTTTGTGCAACTCAAGTGGTGTTTGTTTACCTCGTCTTAAACCGTGTGAGTCACACATTAGGTGAACGAGGAGATCCGGTTTCCAGGTACAATGCCGTTTACGAACCGCTCGGCTCTCTTGCTAGGAAGCGACCAATTAATAATGCATTCAAGCGTTGTGAGAATGATTATTACAAGTGGGTAAGAGCACGAGGAAAGTCTGACTCACGACTATTACTTAAATTAGGTCCAGAGATTAAACAAGAACATTAATACCTAATCCGAGTTAGCTGTTGACCGAATGAGTTTTAATTGCTTGTGAATGATGTTGCACAAGCTCAGTGGCCGAGAATCAGAACAGACTGCATGCCGCTCGACAAGCGGTACAGACGCGATGATGCTTAGTGTGTTCGGAGGTGCTGCTGAATCAGAGAGTAGTTCAGGGATGCTGTGTTTCAAAGGTCAACCATCCAGTTTTTGCAGAAAGCATGAAAAGCCAATGGGTGTTCAAGTCAAAGTGGGACTTTGGATTGTGCAGAATAACAGAATACAGTTTTGTAACACTGCAACGCTAACGCTAGCGCTTCACAAGTGCTTGGATACCATAAAGCGAGAAAGTTTTCTCAGTACACAGAGCCAGGATTAGACTGCTTCCTTGCAAGTCTGAACTGAAGGCCTCCCAGGGATTCCTTTAATGACCCAAACATGTGGAAATGGCTTGGAATGAGGTCACGACTGTACAGGGATGTGGCAGTAACTCCCAGCTGAGATCCTGTAATGTGCAAGTGGTGCAGTGGGCAGTATGAGGTTGTTTATTGTCCTGCAACAAAAAAAAATGCAGTGATCAATCGAGGTCTTTTTTTTCACTAACGGTTTGGGCTATTAAAGGTGTTGCCACATCCTCAGTACAATCCTGATTTTCCCCATGATTTTGCCATTGTAGGGGTTCCTGGGAGGCCAGCGTTTCAGACATGAAGCAGGTAGTCAGATCAGGTAGGCTCAGGTATTCTATGAACTTTCTACCTTGATGGGATCCAAGCACTAGTGAAACACTGGGATAAATGCATTAGTGTAGCAGGGGATTATATAGAGGGGGAAAAAAGTGAGGTTTTACTGTCATTACGGTGTTGTGGTATTCTGCACAATCAGAAGTCCTCCTTGGTCTTGAACGCCTCTTGTGTTTTAACTGGAATAAAGAATTCTCAGCTGGACTAAAGGGAAAAGGTACAGAAAGTTGAATTACACAGGATTCAAGTATTTATTTTTTCATTGGACTTTAGATGAAACTTTTAAATTTGGTTTCAAGGATCTCCTCAGGACAATCTTTAAATCTATGCACCATTCTTCTGGATCCTTATTCGAAGCATGCTATTTTTTCCCCCTGAATTTTCCACCGAAACAAGCCATTAAATCCAGGTTGATTCTCTAGGCCTACTTTTTTGTATTTATTTATTTTTTTAATGGTTTGGATTAAACCTCTGTCTAATGGCATGAGACCAATCAAGCAGACTAATATCTATAGAAACATTTGAGAAGTGTGTGTGTGTGTTCCTTTCCACACAGACCCACTGGTTATGCTTCACAGACTCCGTGTTGTCTCTGATTTAGAGAATCCTGCATATACATGTCTCTGACCTTCTCTCTCTCTCTCTCTCTCTCTCTCTCTCTCACTCTCTGACTCTCTCTCTGTTTATATGAACACACTCTTTTGAAAGGGGAAATTTCCTGTGCCTGGAAGCTGCTCTCATCCTCAGGAATTTCCTGAGTGGGCAGACTGCGCTTCCTGACCAAGCGGTGGCTGTATTTTTTTTTCTTTTTTCTTTTTCTTCCTCCCCCTCACTCTGAAAGGGAAACTGTTCTCACATGCCAACGGCCAGAAAACGAACGCAGCCTCTTCCTGCTCAAAACTGACTCCACATGTCGGAGAGGAAGAAACAGAGACAGAAGGATAGAGAGAGATAATTTCCTTCAAAGAAAAAAAAAAAGAATGGATGGGAATATGCTTAAAAATGTAAAGATGTTTTGTGCGGTATGAACAATTTTATTAAGGGTTCCTCTGGTGCTTTCAGTTTAACCTGGAGGAAATATAAAAAAAAGTGATTTATTTTATGACTTTAAGCTTAAGAGCAGCAAAATCTTTATTAAAATATATACAGTGTACAGGTTGTTACCTTTGACCGAGGTGGTGTGAAAGTGGGTGTAAGTGCGAGTTTAACAAGTGTAGTTTAAAGGTGAATTCATCTTACTTCCTGCACTTCCAGAACAGATACTATACATCATAATGTGTGAAATCAATAATAATAATAATAATAATAATAAAAATAGAAGCAATAATTGAAGTAAAAGTGTATGTAACTGAAATATTTGAAAATTGAGAATTCTGCTTCAGATAGTTTTGTTTAATTTCTTTTTTTTGTGGTTGTCTTTAAGAATACCTGTCCCACATAATATTTATATTAACCTACTCGTAATTATTCTCTTGCTTGCTTTAAAGGATCCATGCACAACAGGAAAAAGTCCTAGGTCGTCAAACAGCGGTCGTTCACGATAAACAAGATGAGCAAGGTCTGACTTTTTTCGTAACGTCATTGAGGTTGATGGTGAGACAAGACCTTTACTGTTCGCAAGCTGCAACACAACCAGGTTTTGTAATACGCACTGTATTTACGGCAATGTGGATGCTGTTGTTATTATTATTTCTTTTTATTATTAATGTCATCATCAATGGAGAATTCGTATTCATATCATCACTGAATGGGTGCAATGGTCTGTCTAAAAAGTCATTTGTTCACAAGTGCATCATTTCAAATCAGCAACCCATCTCCATGGCTGCCTTGTGTATTAAAAAAAGAAAAAAAAAAAAAGAAAAAAAAAAATCAAACCCAGATCCATAAACTACGTGATGCTTGCATGTTTTCCGAAGAGGACGGATTTACCAGAAGAGGAGCGATCATGATTCATCAGCATTAACCCCTTATCGACTTCAAGCACCCAGTCCTTACACAATATAGGGGACGGGGGAGAAAAAAAATCTCCATGCAGAGCGGTCACTCAGCACACACCTCGACCATTTCTTACACTTCTCAAGCTGCATGTGTAACTTGTGGAGTACTTTTTTTTAGCCATTTGTTAAGAGAAATTCATTCATAAATCAAGTCGTGAGCATACTTTCTGAATCTTTTTACCACTGAATCTAGCATCAACATGTCCTGTCAAGCTCGCAGTCATTATCAGGAATGCCAAGAGCTGGCACACTTAAAGCAGGCACGTAGCCATTATTGATTTCTTTCTATACGTCACACGTGTACCCCCCCCCAAAAAAAAACCTTATTCCAGCGAACGCCCTGACGAATCTCGGTTTTTGTCATTTCTTGATGTGTGGAAAATCAACTGCAATCAGCAATAATGGCTGGTTGATTATATTTGAAAACGATCCAGCCCCTTCAGCATGAGAAGAGGAGAGAAAAAAAAAAAAAAAAACACGCAAGGGTGAGTGTGCACACGCGCGTGGCACAGCGTGGTGTGCGGATCTTGGGTACGAGTGGGAGTTGCGAGAGCAACAGTGAAACTAGATAGTGGTGATCTCATCTCCTCCCTTCTCCTCCATTCATCCTTGGTGCCTGCAGGTTGCCCGGGCAACACAAGTCAAGAAGGCGCTGTTTCCGGAGCTCCCATGATTCCACCCAGCATGAGCGATGCCATCAGACCAGATTAGATACCCACGTAGCTGCCATGGGGAGTTAAACATCTGGGGCTTGAGCTTTGGTGTCATTTGTGACGGTGAAGAGGGGAAAAAAAAAAAAAAAAGAATTGTTAACACTGTCTTCCGGAGCGTCTGGGTGAAACGCTGTTTCCGGCTTCATTCCTGTCCTTTCACATCGTCTCCTTATTGCTGCCGAGCGTTGATAACGCCGTCTGCATCACCCAGCCTTACTGCGGGGAGCTTCCTGTTCCGAAACAGAGCATGCACAGTGGGGGGTTTGTTCGGGGCAGGGGAAGAGGAGGCAGGGCTTCCTGTTAGAGTGTGTTGTGGGAAGTTAAGATTGGGTTTTCTTCTCCTTCCTCCTGTGGTTAACTGTCTCTCTCTCTCTCTCTCTCTCGAGGCTGTGTGCAGATGCACTGACGAATTTAACCTCCTCACATGACCCCGTGATTTGGTCGCTCAGAGTCTGGAGACTCGCGCACGAACACGTGGATTTTTTGCAGCTGTCTCCTGCACAATATGTGCTTGAGATATCCGTGTGGTCATTCCGACATCATGCTCCTTCATCTCTGGGGCTCATGCTGTAATGTCAAGAGAGGTGATGAGAATCTGGTATATATGGTTATCGTCGACTCTTTGAAATTCTAACACACGTGATTCTATGATCCTGTCTCGGCTCTGGTTGCAGCAAGCAAACAAATCCGAATCTGTATGTTGCAAATGTATTATTATTAACAGATTATTTCTTAATAGCTAACCTAATAATAAAAATAAATTCCTTCTCATCCGAGCCAAGACTTTTAAAAAATGTTTTCTGCACTCCAGAAAAAGTAAGTGGAAAAACCAAAGTCCTAAAATTCCATTTGTGGTTAAAACCTTCCTTAAAAGGACAGGTCGAGTTAAACACGCTACACACGCAACAGCGTCTTAGACAGCAGCTGCAGAAGCCGTAATTAGATCGGGTAAATATTAGGTAGTCACTGATTGAGAGTGTCACAGGATGTGTGGATTATAATGGGAAGAGGTGCGGCAGTTAATGCTTCAATAGATTCTATGTACAGTATTTGCATATGTTTGACAAAATATAATCCAAGGTCCTTGAGGTATGGAGCAGAATTTCTAGTTTGCAAGCGCACACTATTAATGGACAAATTTCTTGAGAATATCGGGTGATGCATTAGTGCAGGTGAATTGCTTTTGTGAAACTTTTTTTTATTTTTTATTGTTATTTTCGTCAACACAGCCAATAGGATACTTTTACTATGAAATATCTGTACACCACTCTGTACAACCACTGTGAGCAGCACATTAAACCCTAAAGATCATCACTTGGTCTTTTACAATCTTTAACGTCTATATTCGCTATATATTATAGATATGAATATACAGTACATATTCGTCACATGTCCATGATATGCTCAGATTTCTGTCCATCCTACTTGAAATGCTTTTCTTCTCACCACCATTGTAAAGGAAGGTTATACTGGTTAATTCTGTAATTATAGTCTCCCAGTTGGCTCGAGCCAGTCTGCCTTTGTTTAAAAAAATATATATTATTCTCTTTAAACTTGACACCTTTGTGCATGCGTCTGAAAATCCCAGATGATCAATGAAGCACTAATGGTCAAAGTTCCCAAGATTATTAACTCGACTCGTATTGACTCGAGAGCTGTATTTGCATAATTTTGTGTATTTTATGTGTCCGGCGGCTGCATTATTGGCTGTTTGGAGCATTTTTGTTTGAGCAGGTGTACAGGCACCCATCCAACCATCTGACTTAAGGCATGAACCAAGTGATAAACTGCTGCAGATGATCAGGCCGGTGATTCGTACAGTATACTGTTGGTAATGCTGAGTGGTTGGAAAAGACGAGAGGGGAAATGAGGTTGCTGCTGAGGCTCTTCATAAAAACAACCAGTTGACTGGCTCATTTAAGCCTGGGCCAAAAATTTGTGGAAAGACATTCACACCAGAGACCCGTCCGAATATTTAATATTGATTGAAAAATTAATTTTGCATAACAGGTCATGCATACTAAAGATATAGGGTTACTATTAAGGTTATACTGTAGTTTGGTTGTCTGTTGCCAAATAAGCATTTATAAGAGTAGTTTTATGTTTTCTGATGCACGGTATTAAAGTAATTGTGCATGGTGTTATAGATATGCCATCTTTACTGCTGAGGTTGTTTCAAGTGCCTGTTTTGTTGGAATGTAATGGCAGAAATAGGTGTGTTCTGTGTTGTGACTTGCAAATTAAATTGTAACTATTAGCTGTGAGTTGTTTGTTTGCCTGCTGTTAATACCAAGCCAAATATTAAAACATACAGGCTTTACCCTCGAATGTTTTTCCTCCCCGTTATCAAACACATAATTTCCAGAGTGTATCGGCAAAGGAAAGAGCCAAAGACAAAAAAAGAGGATCTCGGTTGATAATAAAAGTGTTATAAATGTGGTGCACCTTATTTTCTGGAAACTGCCGCATGATTTACGGGACCTTTCAGTAACCATTTGAATATCTACTTCCCTTATCTGTCAGGTTGAAGCTGTTGGAAACAATTTTGTGTGTAACAAGGCATGTTGTTGTTGTTTGATTATTTATTTATAATTTTTTTCTTTTCTTTTTTTTAAGCCAGCTATCCATCCTTATGCATTTATTGTTGTTGTTGTTGTTAATAATAATAATAATAATAATAATAATAATAATGAACTTTTTCTTTTCTTTGTAAAGCAATTTGAGCTCCATTTGTATAGGTTTCAAGTAACCTGATAAAGAAATAAACACTGGTCAAAAACTAGATGCTAATAATAGTGCAATAAATAACAGCAATATGAGAAAAAGAGAAAATAATAAAAAAATAAAGTAAAAAATAATAAACACAAATATTATTATAAGAGTCTTCTTGCATAGGTATACAGAATAGGGCCACCATTAAAAACTAATAGTAATAAAATTATAATTATAATAATAATAATAATAGTTTTGCCTTTTATGAGTTTTAAGTCAGAATTCAGAAAAGAAAAATAAGCCTTAATTCCAAGTCAGGACAAGAAGGTCTGAATTCTAGGTGAAATGTCTAAATTTTGAGAAAGAAATGTCTGAATTTAAGGCAGGAAAAAGTTTTAATGGCAGCTGTAATCCTCTTCCATTAAGGGAAAATTAATACTTCTTTGTTAAAAACACTAATTCTTTTTAGACTTTTTTAAAATGATGATTACTAATGAATTTTTAATGGTGTGCTTGCCATGTTTCTTGGTAAAATCCCGTGCCAGCTTGGCTTTATGACCCAACCATGAGAATGATTTCAATATGATGTTCAGCTTAAAGGCAACATTAAGGGGAAAAAGGAGAGAATTTTAGTGTGAAAACTGTAACTAAAAAGCTGTAAATTTCCCTACTGTATATATGAGGAGAGTTTTGGGACACTATAGAATAAAAATTACTGTGCCATTAAAAGTTTTTAATTATTTATTTTATTTAGATCAGTGCAAATTGAAGCCACATTTTAAAAACTGCTGTCAATTTTTTTTTTTAAGCAGTTGGTTTCTGATCAAGGATCACGTTTCGATTGCCCGGCTGTTTTAAGGCATAGAATCAGAAATGTATTATTTCCTTTATTTCCATCACCTACTGTTTTATGTACTGTATAGTTTCTCCTGTTTGTCTCAGTCTCTCTGGTTTCCTGTCTGTCTTTGTGGCAAGTCTCTGTCTGTTTATCTGTTTTTCAATCCACACGTGATAATCAAGGCTGTTTTCTTTTGTGTGCTTGTAGCAGGTTGTTTAAAGTTTGTCTCTCTCTCTCTCTGTCGTCCTGTGTTGCCATGTCCAGGTCTGCAGCCTGTGTTCTGGAGCAGAGAGGATGTAGTTCAGTGGCTGCGCTGGGCCGAGCGCGAGTTCGCTCTCCGACCCATCTCCAGCGGAAGTTTTCAGATGAACGGCAAAGCCCTCCTGCTGCTCACCAAGGAGGACTTCCGCTACCGTTCGCCCCACTCAGGTGACCCACCCTGGCATATGCATGTCACCTGAGAGAGCAGAGCACACACACCTGTTTCACTGGATTTCATTTTACTGACCTGTATCTCAGTGATCTGGTGTGACAAGTTGCCATTTTTGAACTATTACACTACTACTATATGCAGAACAAAGGTTTATTAGCTTATTGCTGCTTTAAAGAGCCAATAGAAAGCATTAGTGGTTGAAGCCTGAGTTTTATGTCTTTTGTAGTGTGTGAGAGGAAGTTAAGAACTGGGTAAACGTTTGATAAGGAAGTGTTAATCTAGCCACAACTGTCACCTGGTAGAACTAGGAATTTCCCTTCCAGCAACACGCTGACCAGAAACAGAGAACTGAAAGGTATGTAGCGTTGTTTGTGTGCATGTTGCATGCGCCGACTTCCTTTATAAGAAGCATTTCCTTGAAGTTGCTGGAAGCGGCTCAGCATACAAGTTTTTCATAAATCGCCATGAAGGAGGAAGTTCCACAAATGAAACTGTTTTTTGCGTATAATTTTTTTCCTCTTTCCGTCAATTTATAAAACGATAAACAGTGGCCATGGAGACGAACATTATTAAAATAAAAATTATTTTAAAAAAAGTGAGTAATTATTTTTTAATTGAATTTATGTTGACGTGATTCTCAGTCGTGTTCCTGGACTTCCACTGCCCTGCTCCGTTTCTCATCACATTTAACTCTAATATTAGATAATTAGCAGGCCTGATGCAGGGGAAAATACCAAATTGTGCAGCGGTGAGACTACAGGACTGGGATTGAGAGACACTATGTTAGAGGACGCTCTGCTTTTAGATCCTTTTGTATTCCATGCATTTAAAATATATATATTTTCAAGACATATCTATTAGCTATTTTATTTCGAAGGTAAAAAAAACAACAACAACGTCCAAGTCACATGTGAAATTTTATTTATTTATTTATTGATACTATGGTCCACTGCTCCATTCTCACCCATGTTCACAATCAACTATGGGCCATGAATTGTCTATTAACTGGCCTAACTATACCCTAGTACGTTATTTGCACGTCATGACCAAACTAAGATCTTGTATATTGTACGTAATCTATGGTCCAAGTGCAATTATTATTTTTTTTTTCCCCAAAAACAAGCCATTTATTTTTCTATTTATATATTTGTAAAAAATTAAAAAAACACCCTCGCAAGATTGGTGTGGGATGCGGGTGAGTTTGGGTTTGCTCAGTCTGTAAGCCACCGACACTTTCTTTTCTCACTTCTCTTAAAACCGTCACACTGTTAATGGTTAGCACGATCATTTAACAGAAAAAGAAGCACAAATCCTCAAAGATCTGAAACCTTGGACAAAATGTTCATAATTTCTCATGCATTATAGCAAAGCATTATGGACTACGATCACAAGTCTTAACCCATAAGCTATGTTTCCCTGCCATTAACCCTAACAACAAGCGTACAAGTAACCAACAAGCAAGCTGTATAGGAATCAGGTTTTACTGTAAATCTCGCCGTTCTGCTCGACATGCAGACATATCAAGGCCTAGACATGCACGTCCTGCTTACAAAACCGGTGTATTTGAGCCCTGACTCAAGAAATGGTTGTCTCTCAAATGATGTTCCACATGACTTGTAGTGACTAAGCACTAGCAAACACATTTATAGTACCAGAATTCTTCCCTGAGCAATGGATAAAAACCTTTAAATGTGATCCAGTACTATTTCCTTCTTCTTGTTCCAGAGTATGCAAAACACCCGTTTTAAAGATGATCTTCGAGGGACTTTCAAGATTGTACGGAATAACGGAACACAATTCTGAGAGTAGAAACTCCCTTTGTTTCGCTATATAATCCCCCTACACTAATGCACCTATCCCAGGGTTTCACTAGCGCTTAGATACCATCGAGGTAGAAAGTTTTCTTAGATTGGACTGTCCGCTTTGCATCTGAAAAACTGGCCTCCCAGGAACTCCTTTAATGGCCCAAACATGTTGAAATGTCTTGGAGCGAGGTCAAGACGTTACAGTGGATGTGGCAATAACTGCCGGTTTAAGTGTTGGTGAATGATGCTGTGTACAAGTTCCCACAGACAGATGCATCTCTTTCGTAAGTTGGCAACAAGTTATCTGCCCTTTTTTTTTCTTTTTTTTTTTTTCCCCCTTCACAATGTTCACGAGAACAACTGCAGTGAGCTTCAAGCCCACTTGTCCAGGATGTCTTTAAAATGTTTGCACAATTTTAATATTTTTTTTCTGCAGTTAACGGTCTCATCACTGTACTGTCCTTTAAGTCTTCTGTAAATTCTTCTTCTAAAAGTCTTCTTCGGTTTTATGAATTTCTGGAGTTTCCAAAAGTCTCGGTTTGACTCGAACACCCTTTGTATTAATGCGCAACATGTTTTTCTCCATTTCAAGCATTCTTAAATACTTCTTTAGTAGTTAACCAAAACAATGTAGATATATATATATTTTTTTTTCCTGGAATCGAGTGAGTCAGGCGTACTCTCTTGTATTCTATGCAAACATGGACACGCATAGTTAAAATAATTCTGTGATCTCCATTCTGATGTCGCATAAAGTGGCAGTGTGCCATTATTCCAGAAGTATATTGTTTGTTACACCTGCGACTAGACAGTTGGGTAGTATTTATTGCACCAAAAGCCTTGAGAGATTAATCATTACTTTTTTTTTTTTTTTATGTTACAGGAGATGTTCTTTACGAGCTCCTGCAGCATATCCTGAAGCAGAGGAAGCCCCACTCATCCTTCCCCAACACTTACTACCCTGGTAACTCCTTTCATTCTCTGCCTGACGCAGCCCTGCAACACCACAAACTTGAGGGTGAGAGTAATCCGTATGGCTTTAATCTATATACACAAACGTCTACGTGACGAATACGAAATCTCACAATCATGTTGCGAAAGAGGGACCAGGGACGGCATAATGATCCAGAGACAGAAAGACAAGTGTGAAGCCAAATGTACAAATCTTTAGTTAGAGTAGAAGAACCAGTTCATTATAGGATACTATGTTCATGTGAGATCAAGGAATTCATATAATATAAAGTAAAGGTTCATTTACTTTAAATGAACCCCCCCACAGTGGACCACTTACTGGTTGCTGACTCTGGAGACTTCTTTCATAAATGTTAAATGGGGACCTATAATTCTAAATACTTGTTTTTATTTATAAATACAGATGGGTCTCCAGTATGTGTGAACGCATAAAACATATACCACGAAAAACAATCCTTGCTGTTTGTCCTTTTTTCCATTTTTTCCTTTTTTTTGGATTGTCCAGGGTGTAAACAAGCACCTCAGATTGTCCCCCTTTTGTGACCTCATATTTTAAGCCTGGTTGTCTTTTTAGCTCTTAAAAAGGGCTAGGTTAGTGGTTAACCACTAATGGCTAACCTTGCCTTACTGACCTTTTGGTTGTGTTGTAACTGAAACACTGAGGTCCACTCTATGGATCTAAATGAACAATCAGGTAGATGATTTCATGCTTATATTGTTCTTTAGATATGTGGGTGTGAAAATCCTGAGAGTAGATGGGGAAAGTTAGTTAAGGTCCGAACATGGGCGTTTCCGGTCCCTGCGTTCTGATCGGCTAGGACAATGCACTTCCACAAAGGGGTATATTCGGTGGCAGTTCGTTTAAAGGTATAGACACTGAAACAGCGCGTTTGGAAAAGGAGTGATAGATCCTGCATTCTGGCTGCTTCTTTTTTTCTGAGTCGTATTTTAGCTGGAAGCATTTCGGGGAGGTCATAAAGACTCGTGCAATACATGATCTTTAAATCAGAAAACTTCCTGATACTAAAGATTACATGTGTTCCTTTAAGAGACCTTGCACTTGAATTTTTTTTTTTTCTTTTTCTTTTTTTTTTTTTTTAAGACTAAGATTGTGCATATAGTCCACCATAAAGGTTGTGGTAATATGCTGTTGCTATGGAAACGGTACCATATAAAGGTGTTATTGTTCAATTATGTGCTCTTACAGAAAGCAAATTTGAGAATTCAAACATAAAATTTTGTGTTTAAATCTGTAGTGTGTTAGTAATCATCGACAACGGAGTGTGTAATGCTAATTACTGTAAGTGTCCACAGTCTGTAAATCATAAGTGTAACCACACAAAACCCGAGAAAATAAATGTCAAAGCGGTGAGAATGTTTTCAAGGAAACAAAGCCTAATTCATAACTGAGTAATACGCTCATGTCCTCGTTCACTGATTGACTCTGTGGCCGAGACCTCCAGAGACAATGGTTATAAAACAAGGCTGTACCTTGAATCAACAGGTGGACGGGGAGGAAGTGGCGGTTGGGAATGTTGACAGAAAAACCTGTTGTACAAGGAAATGCGCCTCTGTTTAAATAGCATTCTTAATGTCACGAGGTTGCAAGGCTGAAATGTTTTTATTCAAAAGGCAGATGAAAAGCTGCGACGTATTGTTAGCTCCGAGTCGAAGATTAAATTGAACGTTTCGCAGGTGTTCAAATGTAATGAATATGTCCTTGAGGCCGAGAACGTTGCGCTCTATTCATCCAGCTGCGCTGAACTCTCATGCTCATTCAGTGTTACAAACACAAATACCCTCATGTAAATTTTCCACGGTGTAGTTTGTGTACGCGGGATCGTTGCTCGCGTGCCTTTTTTTTTTTTATGGCAGCCTCGTTTTCAGGATGAGGGTTAGGAGGAAATTTTAAATCCATTATTTTTGTTTTATCAAAAAAGGCTTTCCCTGCATGCAAAGGGGGCCTTCTAGTGGAGAAAATGTTGCATGTGTCCTTGCTTCTGTGTGAACAAGGACAGCTAGAATGTGCCGTGATAATGATGATGATAATGATGATGATTCTCTACATGTCCTCTGTCTAATTTTTGTCATGATTTTTTATTTCTTGCACCAGAAACGGTACTAAGAACCCCACGAAGCACAGACACCCACCCGCTCCAACCTCCCACCATCGAGCTCCGTCATCGCTCGCGCTCTCCTCGGCGTTCGCCC
>JAOVVA010000016.1:2640953-2659386 GCA_028565275.1 Leiocassis micropogon
GGCAGGGCGATAGGGTGGCTCAGTGGTTAGCACTGTCACCTTGCACCTCCAGGGTCTGGGTTCGATTCCCACCTCTGTGCGCATGGAGTTTGCATGTTCTCCCCGTGCTTGGTGGGTTTCCCCCGGGTATTCCGGTTTCCTTCCACAGTCCAAAGACATGCAGATTAGGCTAATTAGCTGTTTCCTAAATTGCTCGTAGTTTATGAATGAGGGTGTACAGTGTGTGTGTGCCCTGTGATTGATTGGCACCCTGTCCAGGGTGTACCCCGCCTCGTGCCCTAAGCCTCCTGGGATAGGCTCCAGGCCCTCCATGACCCTGAATACAGGATAAAGTGGTATAGATGATGAGCGAGTTAGTGGAACTAAGAAGCCCAGGCCTGTTCCTGCATAATAATACCTATTTGCACAAAGTGAGCTCTATGTAGATGTAGAAGCAGGAGAACTTGAGTACTGGGATTGCGTATTCAAATCCTTGTTGCTGAAAAACACAAATTCCCAAAATGTAGTGGAAAGCCTTGCCGAAAGGGTAGAGGTTATTATAACAACAAAAATAACTAAATCTGGAATCAGATGTCTAAAAAGCACATGTGGTTTTAAATTCTGATTTGTCACGACTGATTTGTCCAGGAGAAAGTGGTTACTGAAGATGAACGGCTTAAAAAATTGATTAATCTCTAGATTTTGTTTGTGGTTATACAATCAATCTATTTATTAAATGTTTAAGGAACCACAGATAATCGTTTTTTTTTTTTAATCTCATCATCATCATCATCACCACCGCCATCATTAATTCTGTGCCCCATGGTGCTATTCCATTTTGGAATTCATTCCGCATTCAGTTTAGAATTTTTACATTGTTAGGAGTGTGGAAGACAAAAGGATGCTGGTTTCTAGCTGTGCTCCACATCGTCTCATCAGTCCATCGTCTGTTCTTGTACGTTGCTTACAATGTGAGCCTCAGCCTTTCAGACAAAGAGTGGTAATCGCTTGTTAAAAGTGCGCCACATGAGTGTTCTTTAGTCGTTCCCACTTCAGATCACGTTCCCTGTGAATACTGAACTGGACGGTGCTTTTCATGACAAAGAAGCTGGACACACTCCATGAGTGGTCCCGTAATGAGTCACACTGGACAGCCAGGACTTGCTTCCACCGGGCAGCCCAGCCAATTATCCACAAACTCCTGTCTGAGCCTTCACACGTGGCACAGACACCACAGAGTCTAGTCCTGCTTTAGACCTGCTCGGTTAATCAGGTATCAGGCTTCAAAACTGTGGTGGCAGGAACATTGATTTTTTTTTTTTACCATAAAAACTGGGGTTTGTTGTGTTTGGTGTATAATGTGCGATTTCTTGCTGCATTTTATTACAAATACTACGCGCCCATTTAAGCGGAAGCTTCATGCATATGAAGAAATCTTTTCTACTTCCTCATATTCCAGACTGGGTAGACAGATTTGAGATCAGAAAGAATATTAATCACACACACTCAAACAACAACAACAACAACAACAAAAAAGGAAAACAAATCACAGCAAAGCTTTTTGCATCTTAGTGGAGAAATGAGGCACTTTGCATCTCAGTGGGAAAAAACCATCACCCATGTGTTTTGCCACACTGCTTAACCACGTTTAAATTTTCTGTCAAAGGTGCCGACCAATTAAACTCATTTAGGGCAGATTTTTCAGAAGGTGCGATAGGTAAGAAATTAACACGGAGTCTTTAAAAGGTGAAAATCTTTAAAATGCCCGACAAAGCCCATCCAAACCATCCACTTTTCCAAACTGGTTTTCTCAGCTATTTGACACTTAGATTCCCATTAAGGCAACTCGGTAAACTTTTTTTATTAATTTATTTTTATTATGCTCTACATCTTTCAGGCACTTTTTTTTTTCAAGTCTAATGCACATTTCTCCTTTCTCTTTCTTTCTGCACCTGCTGACATGCAGACCATGAAGACATAGCGACTTTGATTTCAGTTGAAGCTTGTGCTTTCTCGAGGTGTGTGTGCATGGATGCATGCATGTGTGGGTATCCACACATAAATAGAGTTGAGAAGAATCTTGAAATAGATGGCAGTGAGGAAGGCAAAAGTTGAACAGGTTCAGAAGTTTATTTAGAAAAACTTGATAAGGATCAATGATGGTTGGTGTTGGTAAATTAAGGAGTAATAAGAGTATGAGCATGTGAGTGTACAGTATGTGTGTGTGTGCGTCCTACAGTGGATTGGCACCCTGTCCAGGGTGTTAACCCACCTCGTGCCCTAAGTCTCCTGGGATACTGTAGGTTCCAGATCCCCCGTCACCCTGTATACAGGATAAAGCGGTATAGACGATGAGAGTGAGTTCTGTCGTGTGTCATTAATTCTTGCGACATGCAGTATTTCGGTATATTTTGTAGATAAAAGCTGTTCTGGTCTAAAGATTTCGTCAGTGTTTAATAAGGTTTTTTTCTGACCTCGGATGAAGAGCCTTGCAAGCACCATTAAGGTCAGTACGCGTCCCCCCCCCCCTTCACATCAACATAAATAGGAAACTTTCACCAGACTTATGCTTAGGCCCACTCTAATAAAATGGTATAAAAAAAAAATCCATCAATGCTGCATAAACCTAAATATATGAACCATTAAAAACATGAAATTGTTTTGGGCTAATAGAGCCGGTGTGAATTGAGCCAAATAAACTTTAAATCTCCCAGGATATGAAGCGATATGTGGCAGTGATCGCGTTTTTAGGAACTCTCCTTCCAATTTTTTTTTTCCATCAATGTGTGTTTGCTTGCAGTGCGATCAGACGTCATTAGTATACACTGACTCATCAGCATTCAGTGCAATAAAAACATAAACTGAGAATTTGGCCTTGTATCACAAACTATTAAATATAGCTCATAAACTGTTCTAAGTCTAAGCCGAGACTGCACAACCGAGCAGGTAAAGATATAGTACTTTACGCACTTTATAGTAGGAAACCATGCCGATGGGGAAAATACGCTCTGTGCACATGATTGCAGTTTGCAGAAAATGAACCCTTTTTATATTCAACATTTACTTTCTTTATGTTTTCGCTTTTACAGCATTTCCATCTCTATGGCTATGATGTCTGGGGGTTATAGTGCTTTTTTTTTTTTTTTTAAATGATAGTAGTAGTAGAAGACTATTTCAAATAAAAAAATGCATGCAAGTCTTGGTGGCTTTACCACTAAAATATTAACACAAAAGATAGTGACTGAGGAAACAGAAATCAGGTAGGTGTTTCTATGACTAATAATGGATATGAAACGCTCAGTAATTGTACATCAAATGTTTAACTTTGCCCTGTGGTGCCCATTCGCTTCTTAACGGGATGGAGAGGAGCTGCTTTGATTGGATGTCTGTAATAACTAATATTTCCAGTCTTGCCAAAACACTTTTTACATTGAAAACATCCTTAATGTCCTCTTTATAAGGAACACCTGTACACCTGCTCATTCATGCAAATACAAACAACTACGTATTGTGACCCTCAATACGTGTTGATATCCAACATCATAAATGGAAATAACGTTCAACAAAGCAATTAACTAGTGTGTACAACTATGATGAGCAAAAAAGTATTTTCATGCATGCAATATGGCAAACCTGTGACAATAGTTAAAGACAATGTTATGTTTTATTCCTGTCAGTCTCCAGTCAACAGGAATCTGAGGCTATCATGGGCACAATCTAGACAGCTGAAGATAAAAAAAAAAAAGATAATCTGGTCTTTGATCAATCAATTAATCATAGCCTGTTGGTAAGATTTGGAGAGTCTGCTATCACATCGCTGGATAATAGGAAAATTAAACAAATTAAAAGTAAAAAAAAAAAAAAAAAGTGTTCCCATTAAAGTGGCCACTAGAGCATATAGAGCCCTAAACCATACTATAGGGTATAGTATAGATACAATTATTTTTCTTGATTTGCTTAATATACATGGGGTGTTCAAGTCAAACTGGGACTTGTGATGAAATTTCTCTGGAATGAAGACATAAAAACCGATCGACATTTACTGTAGAGTTCAAGCGCAGTACAGTGCGGTGACGAGACTCTTAGCCGCCGAATGACGGTCCCGGTGAGCCCACTACAGTCATTCCTGTAAACATTCAGCAAGTGGAAATGCCTCATCCTTAAAAACTGATGGGTAACTTGTTGACAGCTTGCAGAAGAGACGCATCTGTCTGTAGGAACTGTACACACAATCATTCACCACCAGCACCACTTGCACTTTCAGAACTGGGTTGCAAGGCCATTTTCACGTTTGGGTCATTAAAGGTGTTCTAGGGAGGCCAGCGTTTTAAAATACGAATCCGTTAGTCCAATCATAGCTCCAGTGTACTGAGAGAACTTTTTCCAAGCGCTAGTGAAACGCTGGAAGAAGTGAATTTTGGATTGAATAAAGAAGAAAAAGAAGAAGAATTTAATTCAGTCCTGTAACATATTGAAAAGAATTAGAGGAATTTTTTTGCCAAAAAACGAGGGTCGTACAGACTGAAAGATTGGGCTGCTTTGATAAAAACCTCTTATAGTCGGGCTATTATTAAGAGCTTTTTTTTTTTAAAAAGAGGGGATTTTATAAAGAAATACTGTAAAGCTAGTTTATTTACTCTTTAGTTTTTACTCCCATAACTGTTATTATTATATAATAAAAAATAAAACTGTTGTTATATCTTGTTATTCTGCACAATCAAAAAGTCCTGGTTTGACTTGAACACCCCTTGTACAATATTTTTATGTATAACGAAATGTTGGGTCTAAGGCGACTTCTTATTATACTAACACACAAAAATGCACACTGAACTACTCAGGAGAAAGCGTATCTTCCTGCCGGGGCTGAATGGAGCTGCGTCACATGACCCGTGTGTCCAAAGGTGCCATAAATGAGCCTCTAGTGTAATCCAATCTCACAAATTAGCCTGTCAGTTAATAGGGATTAAAACCCCCAGTGGAGAATGAGAATGGAAAACCTTTGCTATTGCCTTTCTGTAGTTACCCTTAAAAAGAAAAAAGGAAAAAAAAAACACCACACACACACACACGCACACACACACACACACACAGGTGCTTGTTCATTTAACGCTTGTGTGATCACACCTCACACCAGTAAAGCAGATGTAATTAGATCATCTTTTTAAGTGTCTCACGCCTTTCATCTTATTAAAATAACATGCCTAAAAAGCATATGGTAGATCGAAATAAATTTGCTCTTCCCACGCTCATGACTGACCTCATCAGGAACAGCTCATACCGGGGGGTTTATGTTTAGTTTATTGCCACGTCTCAGTCTAGCATTTTGCATGGGCAAAAAAACAAAAATGTCAAATTCAAGGCCCTTAGGAGCCGAAAGGATGTGAAGTGCATTTAAATACATTAGCATTCACACAAACTATTAACAGATGAGTCTTTCACCTTGACTCTCTCCTTGATCTGCCTGCCTGTTCTCGCACAACATAATGCTTTTTCTTCACAGGGGAAGATGAGGAGGCTTAAACAAACGCTTTCATAAGCGGTTTGTAAAGTGGCAAGCAACGCACACAAAGGTCTGTGTGGTTTTAAATGTGCGTGCACAAAAAAAAACTGCTGTCAGGCATAACTGTTTATTATGCACAGAATGATATACTGTAGACAGTTCAAATCATGTACAATGTAAAACATAAATATTAATCTTTCTGTAGATCATGGATGATATTGAATGATCGAATGCGGCAATGACAGGGCATGTTTAAAAAAACAACAAAAAAACTATACTGCTTACATTCTACGGCAAGGAATTTGAGGAGACCTGACCATGACACCTTCCCCTAACTGTTGCTAGGATATCTCTGTATGCTGTAGCTTTACAATTTCCCTTCACTGGAACTAATGCTCCAAACCTCATCCAGTTCTACCCCAGCGCACAAAGACACGCTTTGAGAAGTTTGGAGTGGAAGAGTTTATTGGAGAGGTCCTGCTTAAAGGCCAGACCTCAAGCCCATTAAACACCTTTGTGATGAACTGGAAACACAGAGTACACCCCAGACCTCCTCACATAACATCAGTGCACATGGCTGAATAACCACAAATCCCTACATCCACACTCCAAAATCTAGTGGAAAGCCTTCCCAGAAGAGTGGAAGGTATTATAATAAAAAAAAAAAAGGTAATAAATCTAGGATGGGATTTTCAAAAAGGACATAAGGGAGTTTTGACCATAAAATGATATATTAAAATGTTAAGTGTTGATAATGTGTCAAAATTGTGTCGTATTCAGTTAAAGATGGACATATCCAAGTGTCCCCAGGTGTTTAAGGGTGCGATAATGGATGCACCTTAGGAACAAATGACCTGGAAGGTACTTAAACATGCTTAAAAACTATGGACTAGTTTGTGTCCTTGGCAAAAGTTTATTAAGTCTCTGAGACAACCTGTCTGGAAAACTGATCAGAACGCTCGTTTATCTTTGGATGTGCCTCCTGTCTGACATTTTATAGACACTCTATGGGTCACTGCAGATCCTAGGGCAGAGCTTCATGACCAGACTGGAATCATTCGAATGTCAAACTCACCTCACTAGACCTACCTGTATGCCTTACCTTCCATAATGAAGGTAACGTCATGTATTCTTATAAAAATAACTTTGATTCCTTTTTTTTTAATTTTTTTTTTATTAGAAAATCTTACCTCGAAATCCATCCATTATCTACACCATTAATTTCCATGTTTGAAAAATAAATAATGGCAAAGTAAATAAAAAAAGTTCTATGTTGTTTTTTACAATTACAGTTTTTTAAAACCCATTCTTTAAAAACCCTTTGTTTACATTGTTTATATTTTGTAATTCTACATTCATTATTAACTGAAAAGGCACAAGTGTGATAACAAGGATCTATACTGGGCCGATCCCAGAACAAAATAGTGGATCGAATATCGAATAAAAATAAAAGTAATGTAACCTATAACTAATTAAAAAGAATTCAATCCTAGAAAGAATCCTAAATATTAAAAAAAAACAACAGAAAAAAAGACGTATCTTACCTGATGCATATATTACTATTAAGTAGTATTTTTTTCCTAATAATGAGGGTAATAATAAAGGTTATGTCATGTATTCTTATAAAAAAAAATTTTTTTCTTTCTTTTCTAATATTTAAATTAGAAAATCTTACATCAACATCCATCCATTATCTATACCACTTATATCACATTTTTATAAAATAAATAATAGCCCAGTGAAAAAGTTGTACAGTATGTTGCTTTTTTTTGTCTGAGGCTGTATTTGCCAGATTTCCCAATTAAAAGAGGAGGCAGTAAGTTTTACACATGTCCGTATAATTATAATTATATTTATATTCATGAGTCATATTCTTTAAACCCATTATAATATACATTACGCATCCAAGTGGATGTAAGTTATTCTTGTTAATGTTCTTCAAGAAAAAAAAAAGCAGGCATTTGTTGATGTAGGGTCTTAATTAAAACAAAAAATAACTAGCCATCCGTGCTGAAAATGAATTTAATCACAATACGCTTTAGAAAATGTCAGTATTAATTAGAAGCCCAACAACTAGTTTAACTTAACGCATAACCCGGAGAGTTGTTTGAATTTATGGGTGTTGAGCGTTGCGGAGATAATTGCCCAATAGGTATATCAGTCACAAGCGTTAATTAAAAACACTGCTCAGTCAACTGCCATATCTGGGGTTGGCCATGCTAGCGAGCGAGAGAGCTTCAGCACTGATATTAAAAATAGAAATGTGTTCTGACACTTCACATTGCACCTACTTCCTTCCTTCCTGTCAGAGAAAAAGTGTCTGCCGTAGTGTTCGGAACACACTTTATTCCTGACTTTCTAGTTGGGGAAAGTGAAATGTAGTGCACTGGTCTGTGGACTATGGAGGCACGTATTATTAACACGGGGTAGATGTTCAGGATTTTGAAAATCAGCCATGTTTTAATTACCAGAGTTTCATGTACTGTAGATATGTGATGGGATGCCAGCATCACCATGCAGTATCAGATTAATAGGAAATCTGACACTGCATTACTGCTAATACAATACAGCTACAGTTCACAATCCAGTGTGGAGCTGAAGACGTACAGTACAGTGATTTGTTCTTGACCAGGAAGGACTTTTATTCATTCATCTTCTGTGATTCTTCTATCCTGATCGTTTTTTTCTTTTTGCACTTTAGACTGTGACTTAAAAACCATTACTTTAGATCGGTCATATTTTGTAAATTTTGTGAATGAGTTATTAATTGAAAAGACACAAGTGGATATCAAAGAAAAAAAACAAAAACAAAACTTAATCCAATCTGGTAACAAATTGAAAATAATTAGGAGACCTCTTTTTCTTTTTCTTGGAACTACTGTAGGTTATACACATACCGAGACCTGTTTCTTTTATATAAATTATTATTTTATTTTTTCTTCATTAGTATTATTTTAATAGTTTTTTCTCTTTTTTTCTTCTTCCGCTTCATTATTTATTTATTAGTTATTATTACTATTATTATTACTATTATTATTATATCCTACTTTTCTTTGCCAAAAAAAAAATGTGGGTCGTACAGACGGAAGGATCGAGCCGCTTTGTCCAAATCCACAATGAGTTATCCACAATGAGACCTTAACTTTACACAAAATGTATATCGAAACATTCAGCTTGACCTTCTGATCACTGTTAACAGATACACTTGGGGTCTAAAATGCCCTGTTTTCTAGTAATAAACATTTGTTTGTGATGCTAAATAAACATCTTGCGTCTGAAGTCGTACAGTTGCTCACTCATTTTGCACCCGATCGGAAAAACCTATTATGTTACATGGAAGGGCTTGAAAATCTCTACTGGAAAAACACCATGTCGATCAAAAAAGAAATTAACCCCTGCAGAAGTGGCCCAAAAAATTCTCCATTCTAGTCTATGAGAGGTTGGCGAGGACACAGACTGATTGCCCACAAAACTGCTGCCATCTCTCTCTTGCTGATGCAGGCTCATTTTCACATAAAACCCCACAAAAATTGTGTATAAAAAATTAGGGGTTGGATCTTCAAAACATGGAGAAGATTGGTCAATTTGTGGATCAATCAGGCATTGTTTTATTGAAATACCAGCTTGTGTCATAGGAATGAATGCATTTTCCACTTTGGAAAATCTCCCATCCTGCCCTCAACTTTCAAATATACACATGAAACTTGAAATCCCACAACTTGAAAGCCTCCTCTCTCAAACAAACTAAGAATAAACTCTAGGCCACCTACGGTTTCTCTGATATAAGTACAAGAATCACAAGAGTGCAGTTCGCTTTGAAGTTTCTGCTGGATACATTCTCTGTGCCTGTGAGTTTTGTGTACAGGAGAAGGAAGCTGCAGTGAGTGTCCCAAGCCATGCCCCCTCAATTCACTCACTCACACACACACACACACACACACACTCCCTGATATAACAGGCAGCATACAGATTTGTATCTTTGTAACCCAATGGAGTAAAAATGAGCCATTTTCAGCTTTTTGCTCAGGAAAATCTGTGTGCCATTGGGCCCCTACTTCACTATTTCTTCAGGAATTGTATCTAGTTTATCTTTTTTATATTTATGGTAGGCATGTACATCATGCTTTTAGTAAGGTATTTTAAAGCTTAGTACAGTAGTTGTTTAAAGGTCCCGCATTTGACTAATTACTAAGTTTATATGGGTCTCAGAACTGATCCAAAGTGTATCTATTATTGCTCTGGCTGAAATACTTCTCAGGTAATGCATTCTATTATCCCTCAAACCTGCTCCGTTTCACCTCTCCTACTGTACAAACCCTCCGTTTCCACACCCTTCCAGAGAACAAGCCATCGGAGGGTTTTCCAAAATATCATGTCACATTAGGAGGAAAATCTAAGTGGTTTACCCAGACTGGAGACCCATCTTAATGTCTAAAAATGACTAAAATGTGAATATTGCATAATTGGATCCCTTTAAATAAATACTTTCAGATAAGTATCTGAGCTGTTACAGCTAATAGAAAAAATTGTATTGTGAAATTACCCAATTTTTAAAATAATCATATACAGCGAATGCCTTGAGTCATCCCCCATTTCTTCATATTAAATGTAATTATGTAGATTAAATAGAAAAATGGGAACAAATGTTTTACTGTGACAGGCTGCAAAGTGTCGAAAGATTTTTTTTAAAAATTGCTTGTTTATGTAACATCCTCAGCAGCAGCCTCATTTCCCCTCTCGTCTGTTCCAACCCTCCAGTATTCAGCATCACCAGTATACCTGATCATCTGCTACTATCTGTACCTGTTTCTCACTGGTTCATGCCTTAAGTTAGATTTTTTTATTTATTTTAATGCTCGGATGATTCACAGCTCACTGTGTGGCTTAGCAAACAAAAATATCCTTTGAAACTGCTCAAGTACAGGAACTGGACTGAAAATGAGACATAACTTGCACAAAAATGAGAGCCAAAAAAAGTCCTCTAGGAAGTGTGGAGAAGTATACCTCAAAAAAAAAAAAAAAGGATAATCTTTGCACAGTATGGGTTATGCTGTAGTATATAGTGTGATGTGAATATCCAAAAGTATAAATATATAATGTAAAATGATTGAACTGGATTCATTAAGCCCCTTGCTAATTTTCAGCATTATTTCTGTGTTCTAACCAGATGTAGTGTATTTATTTGATATTGTTGAGAAATTTGAACACAGACAAGCAATCGGTTGTAACACTGAACATGTTGGCATGGTGTGGCATTCGCTATCCCAGAGTACTTGGCTGTATTTTATTTTATTTTTTTTTCCTCCAGTTTGCAGTCAAGTCGTTGTTCATAACAGAAGAGTGTTTGCGATGTGTTGGCAGAGACTGCATTGTGCTGTTTTCCAGAGGGATGAGCAGTGGCCTTGAACAGGTTGATGGATGAGAACAAAGGAAAAAGCTGCCACTGCTGATTACATTTCTGGCCTTTTTTCTCAGCTTAGTAAATATGCTACAGTGGAACTAACATACAAACAAAGAAAAATGTAAGAAGAAATAAAATCGCACCAGAATATATTTGTCTAGCTTTCCTTTTATGCAGGAAAAGACTTTTACATATTAATTGTGAGCCTTCTGTCTAATAACATCCAGCCTTCTCATAGAACATTTTTAATGTAGCTCAGCTCTAAATAATTAATCTAAATCTTTCTGGAAAATAGCTGAAAGAATAGAGAAAAATAACACTGAATATTAAAAATATATAAAAGATGTAAGGTTAATAATAAAGATGGTGTTAAGTGATAGTATGCATAGGTGCGTTCAAGTCAAACCAGGACTGGTCATCTCATAAGCAGAAGAATGAAGGAAAAAAAAATCAATTGATAATATCCGAAGACTTCAAGCACACCTGATGATAAGGCTTTTAACCGCAGTAAAATATTTGAATGGTGCAAACGTTTTAAAGAAGCCCATATATCCATGAATAACAGCTGATCCTTTAAAATCAACTTGTTGCTACCTTGCGGAAGAGACGCATGCCTGTAGAAATTGTACAGACAATAATTTCATGAACACTACTTGCACGTTACAGTGCATCTTGTACAGTTCTGACCTCACTCCAAGACATTTCAACATGTTTCGTTCATTAAAGGAGTTCCTGGGAGGCCAGAGTTTCAGACGTAATGCAGGCAGTCAGATCATGACTGAGAAAACTTTCTATGTTGATGGTATCTAGGATTATGTGCATTAGTGTAGCAGATAATAAATGTTGTTTTTTTTAATTCTCTCGATTGTGTTCTGGTATTGTGTACAATTAAAAGTCTCGGTTTGACTTGAACATCCCTCATAGGTATTAACGGTGTAAGTCATTACAAACCATGATCAGGCAAATTACCTTAAGCGTGTGAGATTTTAGGTTCGATGAAACATTTCATGATATAATATAAATAATATATTTAACTAATATATAAAAATTGTTAGAAAGCAGATGGGATAAATAAATAGTGAAATCAAATTCAAAGGTGCTGAAGAAGAAGAAATAGAAGCATCCTAGGCAAATTAAAACTTTTGGTTTTGTTTATACATGTACTGTACATGCTGTAATGTGTTTGTAGATCAGCAACACTGTAAAAAAGAAAAAAAAAATATTCCCATTAACCGTATTCTATTTAACATTGAGTTAACATCAGGTGTAATGTCTTTGCTGCAGTCTCATGTAAAGCTGTATAAAGTGTGCACAGATTACAGTTAGGATTTGACCTGGGGGGCATGCAAACGTTTGAGCATTTACTGTAATTTCCCAAAATACTGTACTGTATATGCTGCCTTTAAATCGTAATCCGTGCCTGAATATGTAGCGCAGACCGGTTCAGTTTGGTCACAGGGCCTACAGGTAGTCACGCTAAGACACACGATGCCTGTATCCATAATTGATGTTGCAAAAAAAAAAAAACCAAGAGCAATTAAAGCTGGGTCAAAAATAGGCTGTGTGTATTATGAACCATTATAGGGGAGGACTGGAGCTTAAAAGCGAAAAGAAAGAGAGGGGTTCAGGATTGATTGGTATGAATGATTTGAACAGCTAATGGGTGCCGGGTGGAATTTTTAGGGACATTGATTGAAACCTCACACTGGCATTAGGTGCAACAGGATCAGGAGGGCATAAAAAAGAGAAAGGAAAAATGAAAGCTTTAATCAAAAGTCAGTTACGGAAGACTTGAAGGCTGCCAAGTTGCAGTGGCTCAGGAAATAAATGACAGATCATCATCATTACTGCGTGCGATTATGGCTGTAATGTGACATAGAAGAATGCGCTATGATATGGATAAGCCTCCTTCGTATTGACGCTTATGGTTCCGTTGGGTTGCACTGACCTGGTAGTACATTCGTACTTTTTAATGTCAAAAAATAGAACAAGACCTAATGAGCTTGGTTGCTAAAATAAGTTTATTTATTATTATTATTATAATTTTTTTTTTTTTGCATAGACCACACTCAAGATTGGGTGCTCAGATAATTTTTGATCAAAGCGAAATAAACGCGTTACTTCAAAACACACATGGTTGCACACATTTTACACTATAATTACATTATAAAAAAATATAAAAAAACAGATAAAAAACTTTTAATACGTAAATAAATCACATGATTTATGAAACATTTATAAGAAATTACAAATGTAGTGAAGCACAAACAGTTGCCAAGGATTGGAACCATGAGGACACAGAGGATGGTGATGAAGGGTAAAAAAAAGTTTTACAGAATACACAACGGAAGTATTTAATACTTTTAAGGAAGTATTTAACACCTTGAACTTTTCCACATCTTGTTTGTTTTGAGTTAAAACATGGAAAAATTATATTAATATTTAATATATTTAATTAATTAATATAATTAAAATTATATTATACAATATTTTAGTACATTTTAGAGTACAGTAGGAACATTAAAAAAGCAGTATAATTTCTACCCAACAGCTGACAATATTATACCTTAAAGCTTATTTTATACAATACAATGCTGTAATACTTTCTACAGTAATAAACTGTTTTTGTAATTTACACTAGAGAATAATCGTTTAATTAGAAACTTTCACTGCCAGTTGTTTACTGTGATTTTTTTTACAGTCAAGTTTTACAGATAGCAGTATAATTTGTGAAATGAAAAAGAATGTAAAGAATGTAATGTAAGAGTTGTAAATTAAACAACTCAACTGCAATTAAAGAAACATTATCATCATAAGCAAGTAGCTTTGGTTGGTTTGGGTTGGCCTTTCTCAGTATGCTGGAGGTGAACGTCTGAAACGCTGGCCTCCCAGGAACTCCTTTAATGGCAAAAACATATGGAAATGGCCTGGAGCGAGGTCAAGACTGTATGTAATAACACCTGAAAGTGCAAGTGGTGCGATGGGTAGTATGATGTCGTTCCAGAATACCTTTCGTGTCAAACAAGGCTGTTTTATTCCATTAAAGGAAAGGGCCATTAAAGGAGTTCCTGGGAGGCCAGTGCTTCAGATGTAAAGCATGCAGTCCAATCATGGCTCTGGCATACTGAGAAAACTTTCTACCTTGATGGTATCCAAGCACCAGTGAAACACCAGGATAAGTGCATTAGTGTAGCAGGGGATTATATAGAGAAATAAAGGGAGTTTTTACTCTCATAACTGGAGAGTATGAGAGTACTCTGCATTATTCTCCTGTTATTCTGCACAATAAAAAGTCTCGGTTTGACTTGAATACCCTCATAGGTATTAACTCCCCTTTCCCTCGTAAAAAATATCTCCCCAAAACTTTAAGCTATTTAATGGAAAGTATGTTGCACAATAAAAAGCAAATGAAGCATTATTTTCGGTAACACTCCTTGCCTCATATAGCTGCCAAACTGCCTTCTACATAAATTTATGATGCACATTATACCGCATTTTATGATGCTCAAGCACTGAGCCTTTACTTTTCTTTCTTTTCTTTTTTTTCAATTGCTAACAGTAGCAGAGCTTTAGAGACAGCAGGCACATGTTACAGGATGTCATCACCTGTACTCCGCCATAGCACTTGCCAAGTTCCCTCCTGCCACATTCATAGAGCCGAACTGTGCAGTCAAGGTGACCTCATCCACCAGCCTGCCTCCACCCACTGCCAGTAAATAAATGAATGAAGAAAAATGGCTATCATACCAATATTTATCTCAATGGCCCTAGTGATTAACTGACTTGCTACAGTATTTATATTTCTTGTTTTGTGGTGTGCCTTGTTTTATCTTACATACGGTATATGATTTTTTTTTTATTATTTCATAATTGGAATTTGAGTTACAGTTAGGCTTACTTTTTGGATTTGAGGATAGTTGACTAAACTAAAGTTGTGGAAAACATAATCAATTATTTCATAAGATCAGTCAAAAAAGATTTAAAATACAGAAAGGCCAACTTCTAAAAATTATGTTCATTTATCTGCCTAATACTTGGTCAGGGCTTAGCATTAATTTCTGCATGTGGCATGTGGCACTGCTGAGGTGTTATTGAAGACCAGGTTGCTTTGATAGCAACCTTCAGCTCATCTGTATTGTTGGAAACCCAACAAACATGGGGAGAACATGCAAACTCCATGCACACAGAAGTGGGAATCTAATCTGGCCGAGAATCGACTCCGGACCCTGGAGGTGCGAGACGATGGTGCTAACCCACTAAGACACTGTGCAGCCCAAAAACATCACTGACCGTGGAAACTTCACAAAGGATTTAAGCAATTTGGATTCTGTTCCTCTTTACTCTTCCTCCAGACTCTTTTACTTTGATTTCCAAATGAAATACAAAATGTCCTTTAATCTGAAAAGTGGATTTTGGAGCACTGAGAAACGGTCCAGTTCTTTTTCTCCTTAAGCTTCTTTGGACATCGTCTCTGGTTCAGGAGTGGCTTGATACTAGGAATGTATCTCGTCTAATCCATCGTAGTGCAATAGATACCTGTGCATGGTGGCTCTTGATGTACAGACTCCAGCCTCTCTCCACTCTTTGTGAAGCTCTTTAATTGGCTTTGCTTTGCAAACTTCTTAAGGCTGCGGTCATCCATGTTGTTTGTGTACATTTTCCTGCCACACTTTAGTAAATTTTTCAAAAATATGCTTTGGTATAGCACTTTGCAAAAAAAAAAAGCCAGCTCTTTCAGTGATGACCTTCTGTGGCTTATGCTCCTTGTGGAGAATGTCAATGATCGTCTCCTGGACAATTGTCAAGTCAGCAGTATTCCCATGTGTATACTGAACTAGACAGAGAGATACATGGTATTTATATTGTATGAATAACAGTTTATTCAAACTCGAAATTATCAAAACATTCTAATATTTTAGGATCCTGGATTGTTTTATTATAATTTTTTACATTTTTTACTTTTTGTTTAAAATGAAAACAAAAAGGTTTTAAGTATTTCACTTACATTAAATGCTTTTCTATGATATTCTAGTTTTTTTTTATTAAAATGGACTTGTATGTCCTCTGTAAAATCCTAGTATTCAAATATTATTTCTGATATAATTAATAACACAGGCAATTAATACTATGTTTAAAGCTAAATTGAACACATATTCAAAACATTTCAGTTCTTTACATTTATTATTATTATTAATATTATTATTATTATTAATATGCTGTTTTAAGCAAAAAACTGATATAAAAACTATAACTATATAAAGCCAATAGCTTGGACAAGATATATACTGTAACATACTGTACTCAGACATTACACACACACACACACACACACACACACACACACACACACACACACACACACACACACACGCGCACACACACAAAGTAAAAGCTGAATATTTATAGGATAGAGTCCTTTATGTGATGCCTGTCTATTGGTCTATTGTACTTTTGGCAGAAAAACATAGAAAGAGATATAGATAATAATAAAAAAAAAATAAAAAATAATAATAATAATAATAAAAAATCAGGTTTATTCTGGTATTTAGGAGACTAACTTTGATACACATCATCCTGCTAAATCTTTCTTTCTTCAAGACGTTTGCTTCACTTTTAAGTTACACGTTTAACTTCTGCGTCAGTGCATGGTGTCAGTTTGTGCAATTTGAATAGAGTGACATTTTTCTTTTCTTCATGTGTATGACACTCGTTTCACTGGGTTAGAGTTTTTTGTACCATGCTGCGCAAACACAGAAGAAATCCAATTTATGAGAAAATCTTTAAGGTCTGTTACGTTACTTTGGCTGAATTACAGTGTTCAACCGAAGAACCTTGTCTTTCTCTCATTTAATTTTTTTTTTGACTCATCAGCTTTCTTCTTTTCTTTTTTATTCGCAGTTGCAGAGAGTTAACACAGAAAAGGCATCAGTTCACCTACAGCTTCTGCTGCAGTTAACACGTTAAGCGCAGTGACACCTGTCTATTCAGCCTTACATGACTAGTACTTTGTGTTTTTCAGTTCTACCCTCTGAGATATTTCAGAGTGAAGATAAGCATTAGGTAACATATCGGAATGCCATTACCAGCCTCTAGTGCGTAAGAAAGCAAAAATCTGCTATATGAAGAAATAAGTGCCAGAAAACAGTCACCGCGGATTCAAGGTCAGGCTATAGCAGGTAACTTTTGTTCTCTTCTGAGCAGCAAGAGAGACGAGGATGTCGATTTTTAAAACAGAATCACAAGTGAATTTAATCAGTAGAAATTAATAGATGTATCATCAAGGTGCATACATGTGCATAGCAGCATCTAATACAATCTCTCCAATTATTATTAATTAAATAATTGTATATGATTATAGTACATTGACAAAAAAAAATCACTGTATGAAAAAATATACTGTGAAGGGAGAATAAAAGAGTAAAACATTGAGGTGGTACCAAAATGTTTTGAGACTAGTTTGGTAACGTGCCAGCAGATGGCAGCACAAGGCTGCACGTACAGTCAGAGGGTGCACCAACCCTCATAAGTCAGTGTGCCAAAAGACATCATCCTGTTTACAGTACATCGGGAGGTGTGCAACTGGTGCTCTTCTGACCATGTGCGATACCATGTCTGCAATTGCATCAGGACAGAAAGAGGGAACGTGAAATTCTGCATGAAAACCGGGCAAATCTGCCACAAAGATGTTCGAAAGATTTGCAGGTTTGCGGCAATGCTGCAATGGATTGTTTGAAGTGTTTTTAGTGGCATGCTTGCTTCAAGAGTGGGAGAGAATCACTGGAAGATGACGAGAGATCAGGAAGACATTCAACGGGATCAAACCCCGAAAATGAGGAAACCATTCGGCAACTTGTGCATGATGGTCATCGGAGAACAATCCACAACAATCTGCCATTGTCCGTGTGTAATATGGAACAGTCCAGACAATCCTCACATGTGATTTATTCATGTATCGTGTTGCTGCCAAGTTCGTCCCCAGACAGCTGACCCAGGAACAGAAGGAACATTTTATGTTGAAGATCATTACCGGTAACAAAACTTGAGTGTAAGGGTACAAGCCTAAGACAAAGCCACGGTTTTCACAGTGGAAGAGCCCATCATCTCCCCGACCGATAAAGACGAGGCATGTCTGCAGCTCGACCAAGTGCATCCTCGACCAAATGCATGCTCATCGTCTTTTTCTGACATCCGCAGCATTGTCTATCGATTCATTGTTGATCAATTCGTCCCCAGGGGCCAGACCGTCAATAGCGAATTCTCCTGCAAGGCGTCTGAGGGAGGATGTACAGTACGAGTAAAGTACTTACTTCTAAACAGAGCTAACTTTTTATCTTGAAACTTTTTGATACCCCCTCATATAATAGATGAGACTGTAATTATATGACCACAAGATAAAAAGTTAGCTCTGTTTAGAAGTCTTTTATTTTTATTTTTATAAATTTAGTCCTGTCCAATTCTTTTTCCCCGATTTTCTCTCCAATCTAGTCGTGTAGCCAATTCCTCCCCGTCACTAGGGGGCTCCCACATTAAGGCTACTACTACCACTCAGTCGG
>JAOVVA010000016.1:2659486-2674821 GCA_028565275.1 Leiocassis micropogon
TGCATGTTCTCCCCGTGCTTGGTGGGTTTCCTCCGGGTACTCCGGTTTCCTCCCACAGTCCAAAGATTTGCAGGTTACTCTAAATGGCGTTCCCAAATTGCCTGTAGTGTGTGAATGTGTGTTTGCACTACGATGGATTAGCACCCTATCCAGGGTGTACCCTGCCTCGTGCCCTAAGCCTCCTGGGATAGGCTCTCCAGGCCCCCCCACGACCCTGAATACAGGATTAAGCGGTATAGACGATGAGTGAGTGAGTGAACCTTACTGTGCGTTCCTTGTGTTAATTTTCCTTTACCAGCATTGCTGACATGCTGCTGATCACATGACAACTTTAACACAATTGTAATGGAAATAAATGTCTCTGCTGCTTTTTCCCTAGAGACAGTTCAGCTGGTGATTCTGACTTGCTCATGATTAATGTATAGAAAGATTACCACCGCAGTAATCTTTTAAAAACTTCTTAGATTTTCTTTTAGGTAACTTTTGATATGTCCGCCGAGGACTTTTCATTCCTAAACCTCTGCACTGTGGCAGCTGACGTTCGTAGTTTGTCAAGGTCAAAGCTTTGTTGTGAACTGTGCTCATTGGCCTGTGGCTATTCAATTTGTTGTGGGGAGAAGGAGCTGATGAAAAGGAAATGGCTCACGGCGTAACAAACTCCATTCTGCAGAGAAGGTGTTCGGTTTCGCTCAGTTTGCGACCGTAGCAATCGTTCTTGGATTAAAGAGCAAAGTGAATACGGTGTGGATAAAGGCGAATACATGAACGAAATATAAAATGCCTGCGAAAAGGTTTGTAAGGAAAAAAAAGAAGCAGTGTGATTTCCTTTTTCTCGCAGGAGAAGCATAAATGAAGATGAATGAGATTATTCAGCACAAACACCGAGAAGACATTTTAAGACATTTTTGGTAACAGGAAGTCTTTAGTTAGACTTTGAAACTTTTTAATGATTTATTGCAAGCATTTTTTTTTATTTTTTTTTTTACTGTTCCTTGCCATACTGTACTTCTATATTACAGGGTGTTCAAGTCAAACCGAGACTTTTGATTGTACAGAATAACAGAACATAGTTATTTCTCTATATAATAAATCATTAAAAAGTTTCAAAGTCCCCTGCTACACTACGGGGTGACCCATCTGTAGCTTCCCTGCACGGGCCAAGATTTTTTTTTTAACAAGGTGGGCAGAAACCAAAGAACCCAGAGGAAACCCCATAGAGAGGGGAAGAAGATAAATTCGATTAGTTTAGATTGCATTAGATTAGATTAGATTAGATTCACCCTTATTGTCATTGCGAAGTACAGAAGTACAAAGCTGATGAAATGCAGTTAACATCTAATCAGAAGTGCAAATTCAATCATAGCGTAGAGTGATATACTGTAGTGCAAGAAAGAAAATGAAGTAGGATATTTGTGATGATGCAGCACACATCCAGGGCATTACAGTATCCAAGACAATACAGTACAGTTGAATGAAAGGTACAAGTGTAATACAAGGGGCGTTCAAGTCAAACCGGGACTGAGTGAAACGAAGACTTCAGCAATAGTACGGTTATGAGACTTTTAGTCTCTGTAAAACATCTGGATGGTGCAAACGTTCTAAAGAAGGCCGGACAAGGTGGCTTGAAGTCCACTGCAGTCGTTCAGCGAGTGGAACGCTGGATCCTAAAAAATCAATGGATAACTTGTTACCAGCTTACAGAAGAGACACGTCTGTCTGTGGAAACTGTACACACAATCATTCACGATACACCACGTGCACATTACAGGACCTCGCTTCCCCCGTACAGTCCTGATCTCGCTCAAAGCCATTTTCACATGTTCGGCCCATTAAACATGTTCCAGCGTTTCAGACGGGAAGCAGGCAGTCCAATCATGGCTCTGGCATACTTAGAAAGCGTTCTACCTTGATGGTATCCAAGCACTAGTGAAACACTGGGATAAGTGCATTAGTGTAGCAGAGGATTATATAGAGACATAAATGGAATTTTTACTCACAGTCAAAAGTCCTGGTTTGACTTGAACACCTGTGGTAAAACGGAACATGAGTAGACATGCATTCTATGGCATGAAGGAATGGCACCATTGATAGCTGAAGATAAGGTGCAAATAGAAAAAGGTGCACAACTTGACGGGGTTGAGCGATGAGTGGCATTGTGAAGAGAGATTAACAGCTGAGGGGAAGAGGCCGGATGGGGGGGAGGAGTGAAGAGTCCATCATCAGTCCTTGATTATGACTCTCGAATGTCCTTGATGGAAGGTGGCTGGCCAGCGGTGATGTGTTGGGCAGTTTTCACCAGCCTCTGGAGGGCCTTCTGGCTGGAGACTGAGCAGCTGCTGTAGCACACGGAGATGCAGTTTGTCAGCGTGCTCTCGGTGGTACAGTGATCGAAATTTGCCGGTAGTCTCATTAGGAGGTAAAGACGCTTTTTCCACCTTGTTGTTCATCTATACTATACTGTACATACACAGGACTGATTTAATGTTTGCACCTCGGATGCTAACAAACAGGAAATTGTTCGTTTCTTGACGTAGTTGTTAATGGATGCTGTCAGATTTTCTTGTAACAAGCACAATACTTAACATGACTTGCAAGTGAATTGTCAGCTTTAGAAAGTGAAACAGATTATCATCGTCATTTATTGTACTTCCCCTGTCTTGTTTGATTTACAATAACTGTCTACATATCTTTAGTTCTGGCACTTCCAGGACTTTTAACACCTTCACAGACTCGGCCACTGTTATATTCTTGTTTTTTTGCTATACAGTATGAATTTGACCTGCCACCGACTTACGGTTGCTCAAAACCTTGTTAGCGTCTGTAGTCCCAGATCCACAGATGTTACATTTCGACCATATAATAAGCCTCATTTAGAGCTTCACAATCTTATAATCTAAACCCTTTTCTTTTTGTTCCAGTGTAATAACTGGCTTCTCAAGTCTCGCCTTCGTTTCCTCTAACATTTTTGGTACGCATGAAATTACTCGTAAATAACAGACCTCCAAATGTCTTGAATGATCAATCAAAATGTAGTAAAGAATTCTACACTCAGCGTGCTTTTTTTTCCTTTCAAATTTGAATTTGTTTCCCCCGATATTCTGATTACATCAAAGTAAAAACGTCTCATGATATTTCATCAGAAAGTCATTTCTTATTCAGTCAATAATAATAATTATAGCCACATCCTAAAACGGGGTGTGTGTGTGTAAAACTCATTGGCACCTGTGTAATGGAATATGTAATCTAGACACGTCCTAGGGAATCTAAAGGACGACTTCATTTTCTCCAGTGAGACAGGGACAAAACCTTTCACTTGCATGAGGTGCAAAATATATAAGACTCTTGTCAGACTAAAGGCTGAAATTCAACATATTTGAGAAGGCTAGACGTTACCATGAAACAAGATTCTCTCGGGAATGGATGGGGTTAGAGCTATTTTGAGATGAATAATTTGTTTTTCCTAATGGAATAAAAAAAAGAGACGGAATTAGAAGGTATTACATATTTGGGTTGGCAAAGACATGAGAAGACGGTGCTCTAAAATTGAGATTGCAGTGATGTGCAGCTCTAAAAACAAATATGCAAATTAATAATAAAAGTTTTATTAAGTTGAAAGATTTTTGATTTTAAAGTTTGTGTAATTTATTATTTTATATATAAAGTATATTTTCTACTTCCTAATTAAGGCCATGACAGTGTAGAGACTATCCAAGATTTCACTGATTGGAAAAACATATACAGTAAATACAGGATATACAGTGGCAAGAAGAAATATATGAACTGTCTTGCTTTGCATGTAATGAGTCTATCTCATATATTAGTTTCACCTTTTAAGTTGCATTACTGAAATAAATGAACTTTTGCATAATATTCAAATTTTTCGAGTTTCACCTGTGTGTGTGTGAATATATATATGTATGTATATATATATATATATATATATATAGATAGATATATATAGATATATATAGATATATAGATATAACTTGCTATTTCTCAATCTTATTTCATACATTGGAGAACCCGAAACCAGTCGCAAAAAATGTTGTCTGTCTGTATGTCCATATGTCTGTCCAGTCAGATTTTGTTACAGCATCACGCAAAACATGCTGAACAGAATTGACTGAAACTTTACCAGTCCTTAGGTATTTGCCTGAAGTTAAGCCTGCACCATAAATGAAACAAAAATTTTGAGTAGAACGTACAGTAAGTCGAGAGCAGTTTTGTGCAGGTTATAAACCGGAAGTTTTGACAGCGTACTGCGCATGCGTCAAACTGTGGACGCGTCTTAAATCGACTGCTAGATTATAAAAATTTATATGTAATATATATAGAAACAGACAAAAAAAATTCTTTGAGGTTTGACCTGTCTGTCTCACTCACTGTTTCTCTCATTCTTTGTCTCTAGGATGATTAAGAAACAAAAACAGAAGACCTTTACACAAGTTCTGCTGCTCATTTGCATGCTTACACTCTTGCTGTTACCAATCCACGTAGCAGGACATAAAGGTGAGTGTAATGTACACTTAGTTTTAAAACTTTCATGCTAATCTTTACTGAGCAGAAGAAAAAAAAAAAAGATGTGTTTGAAGTCCATTAAACAAGATTTACTAAATTGAATAACATCCAGTAGTTTTTAAATTTTTAATCTAGCTTGTTTTTAATGAACAGTGAAATAATCAAAACATAATTACCCATCCTCATCTTGTTTTCTACTTTGTAGTCCAAGAATGCTTAAATGAACTATTAATTATTATTAATTATCTCATTTTTTTCACGACCAGTGTGATTACGGTAAAAGCACCACATCAGTAAATTATAACATATTAAACACTAATCACATGCCAGAATGCTTCTTTATTAGGGTATATTGGACTTTTCCTGTCCATTTTCCAACCATAAAATGCATTAAGTATTGAATGTGCCTGAGAAATAGTTAGTCAGGAATATTAACATGATATGAAATGGCAAATCTTGATAGCAGCAAATAGCTTACTGTCATATTCCAACCAGTAGCATACCTAACAAAGTTGTGATAATGTGCCAACTAAATCAGTATATGCATTTTAATTACTACTGTGGACTTTCTCGTCCCAGAATAGCATTCTAATGTTCATACATCGTCCCTGAAGCAATTTGAAATGGCTAGAAGTAATTATTTCTTCATTAGGAAATGTATCACAGTGTTTGCTGCCTTCATTGTCTAGACAGAGATGATGATGATGATGGTGCAGATGATTATTATTTTATTTTTATTATTATTATCATTATTATTATTACAAGGGGTCTTCAAGTCAAACCAGGACTTTTGATTCTGCAAAATAACAACATAGTTATGAGAGTAAAAACTCCCTTTATTTCTCTATATAATCCCCTGCTACACTAATGCACTTATCCCAGTGGTTCACTAGTGCTTGGATACCATCAAGGTAGAAAGTTTTCTCAGTACACCAGAGCTATGATTGGACTGCCTGCTTCACGCCTGAAATGCTGGCCTCCCAAGATCTAACATACCGACATGGCTTGAAGTGTTTATCGTTAATATGCAAGTGATGTTCCCCATTGTGGTGACAAGTTATCTGACGATTTTCAAGGATCAGGCGTTCCATGTGTTAAATGTTCACGGGAACGAGTGCAGTGGGCTCTTAGATACCTGGGCCAGGATCGTCATTCACGCACATGCGGCTTTTTTTACTTATTTATTTTTTTTACTTATGGACCAATCAAATGTATTACTGTGGTTAAGAGTCTTATCACTGAACTGTGCTTAAAGTCTTTTATAAACACACAAAAAAATTTTTTTACTCATTCTTTCAAGAGAAATTTCATTTTCAAAAGTCCCGGTTTGACTTGAATGCCCCTTGTAGTACTGAAGAAAAAATGGAAGCTTAACCAAACAGCATGGTCCTTGCTTTAAAAGCACTTAAAAGCCTGAATCGCTTTGAAAATACGCAGCTTTCATGGCTAGAAAGAAATGTTTTTTTTCGAAATTTGTTGCTGTACTGTATAATTACTTCTGATTTCTGATTATCTATGAAGATGAGGGTTGTAGTTACATACCCTGTCATTATTATTATTATTATTGTTATTATTATTATTATTATTATTATTACATAGGATCACTTATATTTAATTTATTATGTGCTTAAGTGTTAATTGATTAATTAATTAATGCATGCTTTATTGTTCCCGAGGACACACTATAAAATAAGGACTATAAAAAAAGGATGAGGTACATGAATGCAAACCATAAAATAAGATTGGAAAAACAGATTACAGCATTTTACAAAAAAAAAACCCTCTGTCCTTTGAGCACTCTGAACAGTCCAAAAGTACCCCATTGTGCCCCCCAACACTGTGGCGATACGAAAGCAGGTTACAGTGACGGATAGTTCAGTGGCCCTGGCCATGTGAAGCCGGCGGGCAGCTTTTGGCCCAATTAGGCATGCACACATTCAGGAAACTGGCAACGGCCTTGGCTTGCTCGTCCTCAAGATGCTCATCATCTTAGCAGGGACTGGAATCGAATTAGCTTGCAAGGGTTCAATTTCCATCTGATAATTTTGCTACACTGTAATTTCCCCAGGGTTGTGTTTTTTTTTCTTGGAATTGTAAATCTATTATCATTCAAGTCAGGTACAGCTTCCGGAGAGCACTTAATGTTTGGAGCGAAGATCTGGAGAATATATGCGCAATTCAAACAGTAACTATTGAGCTGCTGAAGGTTGAACGTGCTTACAATTTGCACTTGTCTTTCTTTGTTAAATCCTTACTTTAACACTGAATTAATCTCCTACAGGAGTATTTCATGTCCTTGTAAGGATTGCACATTCTAATTGGAAAGCGTCACATACTATATGAGTAGATGCTCTTTTCCATGCTGAACACACTCTCTTGTTCTTCATATTTAGTTCTACAATGCATGCAATGAAAGGAAATAGTTACTATAATAATCATCGTGTTTGCTCATTTCACATTGGTTAGGTGCAGCACAAATGCAAATATCAAATAATTTGGTTAGGGAAACCACTAGAATATTGTCTAATTTAAAAATAGTAATACACTTATATTTGCTTTTGTCTGTTTTCTAGTCTTACAGTATGTTGCATGGGATATGTTGAACATGTATCTAAAATTAAAAATTTAAAGGAGACATATTATGCAAAAAAACTTTTTAATCATGTTTCAACATTCAAATGTTTTCGTATTGGCCAGGGTTTAAACACGCCAATTGGATTTTCCCCTGTTGTGTCTCCATAAGAGAAGATATCTCTCCTCAGGCCTGTTCCCCAGCTCTGTAGTTCCCTGGTGGGGTGTGGCTCGGCAGTAGTTCATTTACACAGAGACTGAAATGGTGTATTTGGAGGAGTTCGACAGATGGACAAGGGGTATTTCTGCTGGACATCTGAGAACTATATTAACTTAGTATAGTTAAAGAAATAGGTAAATATGGGACCTTTAATGCAAGTGCAAAATTGTTCAGGTGGCTCTTGGGATTTGTAGCTTGCTAGCTAGGTTATTCTTCAAAATAATCTTCTCATCCAGAGTCAATCTTAATATAAAATTAATAATCTGCAAGGAGCTTGCTTCGTGCTCAGGGGCACTGTCGTGCTGGAACAGGTTGGCGCCTCTTACTTACAGTGAAGGAAAGTTGTAATGCTACAGGATGCATAGACATTTTATACAATTCTGTTTGACAGAATTTGTGCCAACAGCTTGTGGTAGAGACCTTTACATTCATCTTCACACATTTGTGGTTATGAAAGTGAGATGTCCATATACTTTTGGCATACTTTACTTAGACTAATTCACCCATTTCACTAACCTTACACCATGTTTCAAGTAAATGTGGCATGTGCATTTATAATACTACTACTAATAATTAAAAATATATAAGTAATAATAATGAATTAAATGCATTGATAATAAACGAATAATAAATTATTAATTAATTATTATTATTAACAACAATATTAATAATTAATATATTAATTAAGTAATAATAATAGTAATAATAATAATAATAATAATAATTACATACTAGGTAAAATTTGAGAACATAATGTAAAATATTCAATCGACGTGATTACATTCTTTAGATTTATTGTATGATTATACACAAACATAAACAGCATTCACTATTTTAGCTGGTTTTTGCTTTGGCTTAAATCTGTGTCTCATGGTTCCTTTCAGCACATATATAAAATGTGTTAGGGAATGTGGGGGTGATTTTGGCTGTCGAATTACCAAAAATACATTGCAATGTTCATCCTTCAAATGTGCCCTCCATCTCCACCTCCAAATGCGTCAATGCATCACAGTTAGATTAGACGTGCAGAGCCGCTGAACTTATCAGTTTGTTCGGCCGTACCTGTGAATGAACACTTCGGGCCTCTGGAGGAGATGGTGACCTTATCTTTACAGTGAAGGAAACAGTACCTGAAATACACATCGCTCAGTGTTACTTCTCTACCTCCTTGTGCATGTTTGCATTAATAGAGTTCAGAAAGCTCAGAAAGCAAATAACGGCTGGCGAAAACTTCAGTGTCTCGGTTCAGACTCATATTTCAAATGTGCAGGGAGAACATGGTTGGAGTGACCAGTTCATGCTTCACGAGGTGTGTGTGAAACATATACAGATGTAATTTGTTTCTCCATTAACAAATTAACTATATATTATGTTGAGAAGGATATCATTATAATAAGACCCATGATCATATACAGTATATGTATATTAAAAGCCAGACAAAACATGCACTGATAGAATCTCCAGACCATTTCATATTAAACTATGATGAGGACTGTCGGAGAAATTTTACAGAAAATGTTTAGAAGTGATTACAATAATTATGCAAAGTAGCACTTATATACGCAATCACCCTCTACCTAACACAGAGCCATTTATCATAAACCACCGAATCCAACCTCATATTCTATGTTTTTTGTCAAGAAAATGCATGGTAATTAGATAAGCTTGTCTGCACTGCAATAGAACAGTGTGAGGGCAGATATCCAAACACTAATTAGTTGTTTACCACATTAGGTGGAAACTAACATGCATCCACAGGAGGAGGGAACCTCCTGGAAATGTCACACACAATTAAAATTGCACAGACATGCACTGCCTTTAAATAATTTAGGCAACACCAAGGGAGGAGACACTTAGTATAAAAATAGGGAAATCTATTAAAATACAGAAAACTGCACTTACAGTATAACTCTAAGCACTCCTTTAACTTCCTTTATACCGTACTTGTATTTTGTTATCTTCATTTTTTTGCAGTGTATGACAGGTCCAGCTACAGAACATACTGTACCACAGGACGTTGGGATAATCAGAATAGTCTTTGATTATTTATTTACGCCACACCTATTTACCTTGTTTAGTCTGGTCTATGGTGTCCTAATTACCAGTTTGACTGCAAAAACCGAACTGCATTTTTAGGCTTTCAATTGACCTTTCACTGTTCCATCAGGCACCGGGGTTGTTTGTGACCAAATTTCTATTTTGAAAAAGACTAAATGCCTCTTTTAGATACTTTAACTATTTAACTTTTACAATTTTTTGACAAAACACGGGTAAACGACCATACAGTATTTCCCAGCAAAGCAGGGCACGCCAATGTAATTACATTTTATTTATATAGTGCTTTTAGCAACAGACATTGTTACAAAGCAGCTTTACCGAAATTGAAATTCTGAATCTGAATTTAAGTACAGTAAAACCTTGGATCCAGAGTAAATTGGTCTGTGAGTGTTTTGCAAAATGGGCAAAACGTTAAAATACAGTTTTAACTTGATAAGTGAGCAAATTATGCTCGCAATCCAAGGTTTAACTGTATTTAAGAATTGTGTAGATTTCTACATTTATAGCTTTGTTAATTTGTCCTTAATGAGAAAGTCCGGGGAAATAGTGTCAAGGGAAAACTAAGAAGAACCTTAAAAGACATAAGGAGAAAACCTTGAGAGGAACCAGACAAGAAAGGGAAGCCATCCTTATTTGGGTGAAATCACATAGCGTGACTATAAATTAACCCATTCTGTAATGATCAAAAGGTCAAATGTTCAGTTGTTAAACAAGAAATTAATTTAAGTTATCATGATCTCAGTTTCCAGATATTAGCCTGGACTTAAATACTTATTTCATAACTGTTGTTACTGTATATTGCCGTCTTCATTATATAGGGTACCAAAAAATACCTTGCACCTTTTAATCGACATACTGTAGGTACTATGGCACAAGACCATATGGTATAGGTGAAGGATTTGGTCACAAAGAAACAAAACATGACACAAACGTAAATTTACAATAGAAAAGTATTTAGAATCAAAGTAGAATTTGGAATTGAAAATGTATATCTATAAAAAATATATACAATATCATTAGTCATTAAATGAATGTCAAATAGTTTCTCCAGGAAACAAGTACTATAAGACCACAAAAAGTTTATGTACCACTTTATCAATCAGGCTGCCCCTATTTGAAACTTAAATCTAATCAATAGAAAATGTTGTTTACCCTGGTTGAAAAGCTTTATTATTTAAAAGAAAGACTAAAATTGTGGTTTTACTGTACACATTGTACAGTATTCATATATTGCTATTTCCTTACTTTAGAGCAGAAGAAACGGTATCAACAACAGTATATGAGTTTATGTGTGTCACTTGTCTTCTTATTCAACAGTTCATCATGTCAGGACAGGAACTTGTGAAGTTGTAGCATTACATCGATGCTGTAATAAGAACAAGATAGAGGAACGTTCACAGACTGTCAAATGCTCCTGCTTTCCTGGACAAGTGGCTGGAACCACACGAGCAGCACCTTCCTGTGTAGATGGTATGTACATCATTTAATATGCAAATGATATTTTACAAAGTGATTACAAAGTACTTAAATTTTAGAATTTGGTATATGCACTTTTTGTTTTAATGGCTGGCATGGACACCACAAGCTTGTGTAAGGCCCAGGGATCCATTTTCGATCAAATTCATCATAGTGTCATCTGATCACTGATTCAAAAGAAGAGATTAAACTATGGAGTTTCAACAGTAAAAATGATGTACACATTTGCTAGATGCTGGAGGCTGGATGCTAAAAATGTGTTCAGATGTGTGAAAGTTTCCTGTCTGAGTGCTTTCCTTCTGCTTGTTTTCCTTCAGATTATTAATAGAAACTTGAGTTTGTTACTCCGGTCCAACTGGAATGTATGACACATTCTGTGCTAAAAAAGCCACTCCTTTTCTTTGTATAACAAGTTATGCATTGAAGAAGGTATGTAGAATACAGGGCATACATTTCCTTTTTCAGAATCATCTTAAAATTGATTCAATATTTTTTTCTTATCAATCTACAAACAATATCCTATGTATTTTGCCTTGGCATTTACATAAATATTCAGATCCTGCCATGCAGTTGAGAGAATGATCTGTAAACCCGAGAGTCAGGATTGTGTCAAGGCGCAAGTCTGGGGGGAGGATATAAGAAAATTCCCAAAAGCACGGTGACCTCCATTATTCTCAATTGGAAGAGATTTAGAACATCCAACTCTCCTCTTAGATATTCTTAGATATGAAAAAATTCCAATGTTCACTCGTGGAGATGAGAAGACCCTATAGAAGGACAACCATCAGTGCAGCACTCCATCAATCAGGCGTTTATGGTAGAGTGGCCAAATGGAAACCATTACTCACTAAAAGGGACACGACAGCCCACTGGGAGCTTGCTAAAAATATACCCGAGTGACTTCAGACTATGAGAAGAAAAATTCTTTGGTCTGATGAATCAAACTTGAACTAACAACATGTGTGGAGGCAACCAGGAACTGAGCATGACCTTATTACTAGGATCCATGGTAGTGGCAGCATTCTGCTGTGGGAAACACTCAATATTGTGTAAGTTCACCTTCTGATGCCTGATGGCTGATCTGTCCCTTCAGGGCATGAATCCACAAGAACTCTGGGGTGTGCTGTGGTGTCTGGCACCAGAAACTTGGCAAAGAATCCTTTGAGATGCAGGGTGGGTCCTCCGTGGATCCTACTTGCTTCTCTGGCACATCCCATGGGTGCTCGATTGGATTGCGATCTACTGTATATATGTATACACACAGTGTTTTGCAGTTTGTTTTATATGGAGCTGTGAAGCTGTAGACTGGTCAGGATGCCCACACTGACCCATGTCCAGTGCCTAAAGTGCCTACAATGGACACTTGAGCATCAGAACTGGACCATGGAGAAATAGAAGAAGGTGGCATGCTCTGATGAATCACATTTTGTTTTATATCATGTGGTTGGCCGGGTGTGTGTGTCACTTACTTGGGAAAGAGATGGCAAAAGGATGCACTATGGGAAGAAGGCAAGCCAGTAGAGGAAGTGTGATGCTTTTTACAGTGTTCTGCTGGGAATGTCCTGCCCTTCATGTGCATGTTAGTTTGACACAGCCCATCGACCTAAACATTGTTGCTGACCAAAGTACAGTACACCAAATGCCTTCTTTTAGTAGAATGATGCACCCTGCTACACTGCAAAAATGAATCGACAATGGTTTGAGGAAGACAACATCTTCGTCAATGAATCTGAGGTGTTGACTCGGCCTCCAAATTCTCAAGATCTCAATACTCAATACAGAGCATCTGTCTGATGTGCTGGAAAAACAAGCACGATCCATGGAGACCCCATCTTTACAACAAACATGGCCTAAAGGATCCGCTACTGGTCTAGCGGAGTCCATACTGTATATACAGCGGAACCTCTGCTGAAAAAATTAGCGCAATACAAATTTTTCCATAAAAATGAATACAAATGCAGATAATCCGCTCCACCCACCAAAATATTGCCAAAATTACAAAACAGTGAGCAAAAAATCATGGAGCAACATTGGTATGACTCTTGGATTGACTATTTAAAAAAAAAAATCGTGAAGTTTTAAACAATTGTTTGGTTTGATTCAGTTTGGTTCGTTTGTTCGTATGCTGAAAATTGCCTAACCTGCATTTTCCAAAATTCCCGTAGTGTGTAAATGAGTGTGTGAGTGTGTGTGTGGCCTGTGTGCGATGGATTGGCACCCTGTCCAGGGTGTACCTCGCCTCGTGCCCTAAGCCTCCTGGGATAGGCTCCAGATCCCCGTGACCCTGAATACAGGATAAAGCGGTATAGAAGATGAGTGAGTGAGTAAGTGAGTGAGTTAAATTCATAAGGGAGGGGCATTCATAAGGCATTCATATGCCAAGTTTTAAAAATTACTGTGAGATTATATTTTGTAACAAAGTGGGTCTCACGATGGGCAGAACCATGTGAAAATACTCTGCACTGTTCAGAACGGGCAGATCCGAAGGCTGCTACCCCGCGGAGTTCTAAACAGGCAGAGGTGTGGTCATCTAGTCACGTGGTTGCTAAGCGACACTGCCGCAGAGGCAATCAGTGTGGGCATGCTGCACCTGGCGGCGTGTCTATTGAAGGGTCCTCATACCTGCGCCCTTCGTGCGATCATTAGGTAGCACTAGTAAAGGTATTAGGGCCAAAGACAAAGACACAGCGCGCAGCAAGCCAAGACAAAGGGTGACCCCCTTTAGAAGCCCTGCGTAAGGGGTCGTATTAATATTATTACATCTCGTGGTGAGGCTTTTTAACTCGCACCACATAACGTGTGTATATAGTTTAATATTTCGTTAGACCGGAAGCATTTTGATAAGTTTATGCAATGTCACTGCTTTACTTTTTCTCCATGATCTTGTGTTGATGTTGGGCAAGTCTAACCGCTGCGTGAAGCTTTCTCCAGCACATCTCAAAAACTTTCAATGGGGATAAGGTCTGGACTCTATGATGGCTAAATCTGTGTGTAAAAATTAAAATGATGCCAAAATTAATTGGGCCCAAATTTTAAAAGAGTGTTTTTTTTGTAAGATTGTAAAAGAGGAGTTGTTTTCATTTCAAAAGCCGGTCAAATTAAATATAAGATTGTGTGACTTTCTTTTTGGCCAGACAGGTATACAGTACGTATATACTGTGTGTATCTTATGATTAAAGCTTTGATCGCTCCTTAAAATGAGAGAACAAATCTGTGTAACTGTTCTTGTAACCAAGGCGGTTTTTACAGATGACTCCTTGTTCCCTACTATGGTTGAGATGTAATAAAATAGAGGAAGTCAGAGAATAAAGCTACTAGTGAACACCCAGATGGGCCCCTCAGTGCTGTCTGACCTATTCAATGACATTTTGTGTTTGACATTCCCTGCAAATTAAAGCATAGAGCTAATGTGCTCACTGCAGGAAATCTTGACAAAACGATCAGCGCTTAACCTTTTCATTATCTCCACTACATATTTAGATATTGCACCTTTTACTCCCATCTATGCAATACATTGGTCTAATTGGAAGGGCTTACATTTCTCTAATGCGAATTACTGAAAGCTGGAAACCCAATACTGTCTCTATTAAAATAAATCATGTCATTAAGTGTTCTGGGCTCTAAGTAGCTATAAAAAAAAACAACAAAAATAATAATGAATGAAAATGATGTCACCCCCATAGTCTCCAGAAGACTACTCAGCTCAAAATATTACTGTTCTCCCACAATAATCTTATACTGAAAGAGTAAATTTATCCTCCTACAGCCTCCATAGTGGAGCAGAAGTGGTGGTGTCAGATGCACCCGTGCCTGGATGGAGAGGAGTGTAAAGTACTGCCTGATCTGAAAGGCTGGAGCTGCGCCACAGGGAACAAGATCAAGACCACAAAGGTGTGTGAGGACACAGAATCTTCATGTCTACTGTACAGTCAGGTTTCACAAAAGATCTACACTTTATGATAAGTCATTTGCCAGTAGTTTATTTTATACCGCAATTTTCTATGGCAGCAGATCTCACTTTAATTCTGCCTTCAAGGATAATCACGGGTTTATATTACAAAGCACGTGCTATAATGTATATATTATAACTCACAGGAACATTTAAGGTACTGTTGATATTCCACATAATAAAAGATTAACATTAATTAATTAATAAACAAAAGAAAATCCCTAGTTAAAATAAACCCTTTAATTGCATTAACTTATTAGATGGACAGAATTTTGTTGAAATGTTTGCACATGCTTTTGTAGCATAATTAAAAAAAAAAATTACAAAGGTAATTATAGTGTGTATGTATGCAATTTATGGAATTTGTTAACAAATGATGTTTTTATTTATGGTGTTCTCTACAGTGCAAAAAGTGATATCTTATTTAGTGTAAATATATTGAATTTAGTCAAAGAATCACAGAACCAATTATTATTAATATATTATTAAGCCTATTTTAAGACAATCTTGTTATGTTTTCAGTGTATCCCTAAAAACATTGTG
>JAOVVA010000016.1:2675820-2694849 GCA_028565275.1 Leiocassis micropogon
AATTATTATTAATATATTATTAAGCCTATTTTAAGACAATCTTGTTATGTTTTCAGTGTATCCCTAAAAACATTGTGGTTTTGGAATTTTTGTCTGTCTTTTTGTCTGTTTGTTTATGCACACATCATGTAAAAACTACCGAACTAATTTTAATGGGGTTTTCACAGGTAGAGTTGGCTGAGCTTGAGGTAACACATACTGTTTGTTTCATCGCAATTGGCCCACGGGAAGAAATGGAAGGACATTTCAAAGGAAAACGATCTTATATCATAAAAAAATCGACCTTGAAAAAATCATTACTTCATCTTAAAATTCAAACTATACATTTTTTAAAATTGTACTTCAATTTTGGAATGAACTACAATTTTTACTTGTTCCCGTGAAGTACGCGTAATAAATGGGATCTCACACCTTCATTCCGCATACTTCACGGTAACAAGTAAAAATTGTAGTTCATTCCAAAATTCAACAGATGGCGGTGTCATTTTTAAAAACATGCTTAGACGTGTGTGCAGTTGAATTCCACGCGACCGAAGTCACAGGCATAGCTAGTCTGTAATAATAATAAAAAACAAAAATTCCAAAAAAAAGTCAAGAACTCTGTGTCTATACTTTAAATATTTTTTTAATTAATTATTATTTATTAATGTTCTATAGGAGCACAGATTGAAATATTTTTTGACTGTAAACAGGTTTATATTAAAATGCTTCTTCTAATACTTTATGAAAATAGTACCCATGGATAATAAATAAATAAATAAGAATATGAAAACTGTCATACCATCACAAATTTATTTATTTTCTTTTTCTTGTAGTTAGTGAGTTATTTTTAATATGTTTCTTGTCATGCTACAGAGAAACCAGAAAGCAAAACCCTTCTGTCAGAACTCGGGAACGTTCCTTGATGAATCAAATGCTACTATATTAAATTAAAAAGTGCAATGTGTCATTTATTAATAAAGAAAAAAAAAAGGAATCATTGGTAAATTTCTTTCCTATGCAGGCGGTTTAGGATTTACCTAAACTATCCTACTAGTTTACGCTCGATTGATCCGGGAACGTATTTTTTTCACGATATTAGGATTTTATTATCACCCCTACCTTAAACAGAGCAGCTTAAAGCCGTATCTGCTGCCAACACTTCCTTCATCTGTCGTGACCTTAGTGACAGTGTGAAGCTTTTAGTCGTCTTAATGGCATCCATCATGTCACCACAACAATCTTACACCTTCACCAGACCATTAAACCAACACACCAGCTTTAATTAGAACCTTTTAATAGTAAGCTGATGCCGATGCCCTTGTCCTGGTTATGATGACTGTATGGCTTGACTTCTCCTCGTCCCTGTCCACATTATATCAATTATTTAAGCTGCCACACCAAACCTGTCTGGAGCCTAATTATTGATCCGAGGAGTCTTAAACAGCCTAAAACCCAGCGCATCTCCTCATCTCAGCTGTTGTTTGCGGTTGGTTTTATATTGATCCGGTGGTAAAACACATAAACCTCAAAAGACGGCATTTCTTTCATTCTCTATGAAATATTAAACTAATACTGTTTTCTCCTTTCATTCCCCATGTAACCTTTGGGACAGATCTCTCCTGACCGAGATCAGCTTTGGTAGCGGATGGAAACTAGATACAGGTCAGACTGCACTTCACAATACATTAAGAGATGGTCAACAATGCTTCATATTGGATTGGTATTTCCTCCCCATTAGATACAGTTTTTTCTTTCCCCCCTTCCGTACCTGTGTGGATTTCACTACCTGACTGCATGTCTGCTAGAACTCGCCTGCAAAAAAACATGAGAGATGAATTTTAAATGCACGTCATCTTCAAATCTTTTCTTCTCATTTTGCAGCAAATGTTTGTCGATATGCGTCTCATATCTCACAGTTTTGTAAGATGTCCCGATGAACCGTGTCACATAAAAGCTTCGCCATCTACACTTCTATTTCTTTTAGACAAGCTTCACAAAGATGAAATGGCTCTTAAAGTCTTATTTTCAACATCGAATTATAATAATGTTTAACAATGCATGAAACCTTCCTGGAAATGTGTCCAGGTTCATTCATAATTTTGAGATCAGCATACAGACAGGCAAGCCTTTGAGTATATTACACTATAAGACAGTGTAACAAGCACTGGACACTTCCTCGTATTCTTCCACACTTCATGTGTGCAATAAACCACATTTAGTTTAGGAAAAATGCAAAACCTTGCAGTGATGAGTCTACAGTTTCTGGATAGGTCTTTTGCCTATGACCTTGTGTGTCTGGCCAAGTTTTGGACCGCTTGTCTTTGCACTTGTGTCTTGATACGATTGCTGATATTTCGTGAGCACGTTTTTGCGGATTTAGTTTTGCACGCGATTGTATTTTTGCTTCCGTGTTGACCCTGACTGTTTAAAAAGATCCCTGCGCACGGGTCTTTACTTTGACTTTGTGAGAACTGCCTCTGGCTGAAGTTGAAAAGAAGTGTCCAATGAATGAATGAATGAATGAACAAACAATAAAAAAAAATATATGAATAAATAAATAAATAAATAAATGTGTATATGTAACATGGTAGAGAAGACTGATTATATTGTTTTAGGTAACGTAAGCAGGTAATAATAATAATAATAATAATAATAATTATTTAATAATAATAATAATAATAATAATAATCTTCTGTACCGTCATTAAGTTATATCCTCCTGGTTGCCCCTTGCATGCAGGTGTGAAGTCCTCTAATATATCATTACTGTGTTTAAAAATTAATCTATTAAACGCAGGACCGGAAACCATTTCAAACTGAAAAAATAGGATTTAGTTAGAAGCAAAAACCCAACAGTAATCATCATTAATTATTCCAACACACAAACTGTATTTTGAAATCTTTCGATGATTAATAACATCATTCTTTTATCCCTTGTAGCTCACAAAGGTGTTGTTTATACCTTACCTTTAAACTGGCAACTAATTTAGGATCGATGACATCATTCTCACACATACACACACACACACACACACACACACACACACACACACACACACACACACATAACCTGGCACAATTTATGTTCATTTAGAAACAATGTAAATTAAAAAACTTTTTTTTTCTTTTTCATTTTCTCAACCTCATTGAGTTAAAGTATGCATTAGAAAGATCATCGAACCTGATTCTTTTTGTGCTGCGCTCATGAAAATAAAATAAACAAACAGATTTATTAGCAAACTCAGACTAGGGATCCACATTTATTTATCTAGCTAACAGTTCTGTACATTAGAAAAGAGGGATATTGATAAAACTATTGACAACCTTGAACTGAGCCGGAAAAAATTGCCTAAGAAACATGACAGGAGGAAAATTTACACATGCTCTTTGTTTATGTTTATTTCTTTGTAAAGTAAATTAAAGAAAAGACAAAACTGCTAGAAAGCGTGTTTGAAGTTTAAAAATCCCGCTTGTACAGTACATTGGAAGCGTTCAGTCTTGTCTATTATTGATGAGAAATCTGACAGTTTAGCATAATAATTGTTCATTATTAAATCTCAGTGTCAGTCTAAATTACACTTACGCATGATTAAGTGATGATGATGTTTATTAAAATAAACAACAACAACTGCAAAACTGTTTTTGTTTTCAAGTTCTTGTTTTTAAAAAATTTACTGTCTATGGTCTGATTGGTCAAACGAATTTCATCTCAAGGGTGAAGGTGGGACTTATTTAATAAAATAAGTTCTCTAAAAAAATTTTTTTTTTACTTGTTATTTTTTTTCTTTCATGTCCCCTAAGGGGCTCCGTTATCTTGTAACCTTTTATTCAAATTTATTTTAGTCATTCTAACCTTTATTTAATTTTTACACTATACATTTTTTTAATAGACATTGGCACATAAACAGAAAGCTTGTCCTTATCAACACACACCCAGCTGCTGAGTTTAATAGCTTTCCAAACGTACTACTTGATTATATTAGTTATGCATAAAAGGAATTAAATTATTTATTTCCTCCTCATTTTTCTTTTAACAATATGCTAGGATTGGAACACAAAAACAAATTTCCTTTCCTTTCTGCTCAGAACGAAACAGTTGGTATTTTTTATTTTAATTCCAAGCCCTGATTAAGCATATTGTTTTTATTCAAAGTATTTATTTCCCATAACTTCAGTAACGCTCTTAGTCTCACTGTCCTCGTAGCACATATGAACATACTGGATGTTTTATTCAGTACGATAAACGTTATACAGATGTCCTATAGAAAAGTTGGACGTGCTGTGGGGGGGGGGGGGGGGGGGGTATTGGAGGAAAGAAAAGCTGATAATTCTTAAATTAGTGACTCATTACTCTTGGTGACAGTGGGGAATGTTACTCTACTTCACATAGGCGGAAATATATTACAGTATGCACAAAAATGAATTTTCTACCCTTGATTATGTAAAGAGGTGAAGCTTAACCGACATATTAATCTGCTACTGTATTTATATTAAATATATTGTATGTTTCATAAAAAGTGAACTAGTGCAATACCTATAATAATATTATAATATTTTATAAACATTATATATACTGTATAAATTCTGTTTCATATTTTATAGCTTGTCTTGCTTTATTAGTTTTGTTTATATTGCTATGCTACTTTGGCATTTTGATAATAACATAAAAGATTTAACAGCCGTTAATGGTGTTTGGCCAGTTATGTCATAACTGTCATCTGCATCAACTTAATGAGGTGGATTTTTTTCCAGCAGTGTCTGTTAAACCTGTCTGTTAAACCTGCAAAGGAAATAAGGTTAAGAGGTTTCAGGATCGAGTGTGAAAATGTTACTGTGAAACAATCAGTATGAGTGTGTATGCCTTCTGCTTCTGCTATAGATATAAAACATCACGCAAGCTGACTGTTAGTGAGCAGAAGATACCCAGCGCCTTTTGGTTATTAAAGACGTAGATATATATGACTTGATCTCCAGAGGAAATGAATTAAAAATCTGGATAGTCTGAAGATGATACAAAGATCAGGGTAGATATCTTTCAGACAAAAGCTGTGGCAGAGAATGGTGTGTGTGTGTGTGTGTGTGTGTGTGTGCGCGTGTGTGTGTGTGTGTGTGCGTGTGTGCATGTGCATATGCATATGCATATGAAATAACTGATATCATGCAGTGCTGGAGCCTCGTTGATCAAAAAGCTAAACAAACAAACAAACAAACAAAATCCCACCTAAGCCAGTTTCAGTTGAACCTGTTCCTAATTACCGTATAAAGCCAGGATATTCTGTACCCGCCCCGCCCCCCGATGTGTGATCTGCAGTAAACAAGGTCAGAAGGTGTGTATTATTGTTTTGTTTTACGACATCACGGCTCAGGCGGAGGGTCATCTGTAACATGAACGACAGGTTTACATTAATTCTAATGTTACTGTTTCCATAGTAACAGTTCATAGACAGGTACTTGTACAGTATGTGGAACCCTTAACATAATATTAATAAACATTAACCGATTAATAATACACAGAAATTGTATTGTTTTATTTAACATGCATTATTAATGTTTTACATTTATGTAACGTTTACTGTTACCAGGTTTCCCAGCACAGGAGAGTCTCCAGCACAGAGATGTTTAAATTTTTTGAAACCGAATGAGATTCCAGAAAGATTCCAGAAAGAGAGCCTATAGCGTAGCGGGAGTTAAATCTTAGGATGTAAATCATTATCTCTGTGTTGGTTTCTTACATCCTAACCTAATTAAAATCGAGAGACATGAGCATTAAACTGGTTTGAGAAAAGGAGCAACTCAGTGCTTATAGACTACTGAGCTGGAATCCCAGCACTGCCGAGCTGCCACTGATGGGCCCTTAAGCGAGTCCCTTAAAACCCTCTTTGCTTCTGAGGTGCTGTATCATAGCGGTCCCAAGCTGCCTAACAAGGTGCGCTATACAAAGAAAAGAGTTTCACTGTGCTGTTGTGTACAGTATATGTGACTCCTTCCAAATGTCTATTATCTGGAAAAGACTGTAAATCTGTCTGGCCAAAAAAAAAAAAATTACACAATTTAACATTTCATTGCAGCACCTTTAGTTTTGATTATGGCGCATTTGCTATAACAATTTCCATCCAGATTTGTATTATTCTATATACAGAGATCTTTTACTTATTATAGGAGTCAAACCACTGGAGAAAGTCTTGTCCAGCACGTCCCAACTTACCCTCGTAGCCCTTAAAGCTCAGAGCATTTTAGCCAGTGTTTGTTTCTTAGGATTGTACAGTATAAAGTGGCATTTTTTTTTTTTAGCACAAAATAGGCAAACATAGCATGAATACACGTGATCGTGTATTTTCATGTATTTCTACAGTATATGACCAAAAAAATTATAATATAATTATATTATTTTTTAAAAATATAATTATTATTCCAGTTGGAATTATAATATAGTACGCTCATTTTTGAGTTCTACTTTTCTCACCTTCATTCACATATTCCGGTAGTGGTAAAATTTACCCTTTATAAAAGTAATGATAACTTTTGTTCTACCTGACATATCACAAAACCCAAATCCACAGTTTGAAGTCTGAAGCCTTCACTTTAACACACTCCAGAAAGGCTTCTTCTGTATATAAACACACAAGTATTTATTCAATCCTCATTGACCTGTGCTGAGTTGCCGGCACGTAACTGTGCTGCTTGGGTTTTAAAGGTTTTAAATCCTGTGGAAGCAATAAGGGGTGCTTATTATTGCCTGCGTGATTTTTCTGTTTTGGTTTTCATTTTTGTTAAATAAAGAATGGCACGAAGAACACATTGAATTTAAAGAGGGGAGGCTAACTTTTGAACACGACTGTAGTAATGTCAGTATCTACAAAACAGTAATCTTAAATAAATAAGCAGGTAACAATTCACAATATAATGTACTGTATATGAGTATACAAGATAATTTTTAAAAGTGACAATTTACATATAGAAAATGACAACATTGACCTACAGTATTTTAAAGTGTTTGTGTGCACAAAGTGTCATGTAGATCAAAGCCAAAACTGGTCATTTTGGTGATGATTTATTAAAATAATAATTACTATTAATACTATATTATTAAAAAATAGTAAAATAATCATTATGCAGTGGGTTAAACGTCTCTTGGCCCAGTTAAATGTAGAATAGAATAAATACATTTTGGCACATATTATTATATATTATTATATAATATTATTATTATCGCAATATCTTGCTATGAACTGTGAAGCAGGATTGCTATGAAGTGGGGTTGATTATCAATCATGCATTTAAAGTTTCATTTTAGTAATAATTACAATAATAATAATAATGTTCTAAAAATGTTTTAATTGGCTTAATATTTGAAAGCACGACTATAAACTTAATCAATTTAAAGGATTATTTTATATTAAAAAAATCCCTTTATAAATCACAGAAAAAGTGAATTTGTGTATTACTTTTGTTACTTACTGATTTTAAATTATCATGATGTAGAACATTTAGATGTTATGCTTTTGTAGAACTGTTAAAGCTAAATGTATAAAAGCTCCGCCCCTAAAAGCCGCCAGAGGCTGATAAACCCTATCCTATCAGGTTACATGTGTTACATTCTTAGATGGCACAAAAATTGACATGCTCTTTAGACTTCATAAATATTCACCAGAATTCAGAAAGAAAGCAGTTAAAAACGTCCAGGTTATCCTACTCGCGTCCAGTATAAAAAAAAATAAATAAAAAAAAACAGGTGGGAGAAAAAAGTGGAAAGTGAGCGCTGCTTATCTATTCATTACATTTGCACGAATGCTACAAAATTTTAGCATTGTAAAAAGCACTGATGTTTTATGCTTTCCCATAACCTGCCGGAGCAGCAACCTCTCAATCCTTTAGGACATTCTGATTTACAAATTAAGCAGTGTCTAAACCAGACAGAGTATTTGTCTTGTGCAAGTACTATTTTCTGTTATATACATTATAAAGATGAGTTGTTTTCTCCGTATTCTAAATAAGAAACTGTTTTATTTCAGGTTTGACTGAGCTGGAGATCTTGGCCTGTGGCTCCCCATCTTGGGCTGTGGATCTGATCTGTGTAAAGACTGTTTGGTAATGCATACAGAACAAAGATTTTCCAGGATATCCGTGTCGTGAGCACATCTGGATGCTGTTCTGTACCATGGCTTTCTAAAGCTTGTTGTGGATTTCTGTAGTTACATATTGCTTGCTGTTTTTGGACTTACAGACTTTCCTTTATATGGTTCGACATGAATCCAACGGGACAACAATTTTGCCTCAAGATACTTTTATTTATTTTAGCTTCCAAACGCAAATTAAATAAAGAATATAAAAATTCGGCATTGTAGAGGCACTATGATGTGTATGCTACAGTAACAATGTTTGTAAACTTTGTTTGTGTAGATCAGAGAGCCTCAAAGTTCCACTATGGATGTTTATGTATGCCTGTGTTAATTAAGGCACTATTATTGCATTAATCTTAAGACATTAATGTAATAATCTTTAAAATGTATTGCATTAATGTTTAAAGAATAAGAAAGCTATAGAATACTTTTTTTTTTTTTTTTTTTTTTACATATACTGTATATGTATAGTTGCAAAGGCTTCCTTATATGTACTGTATGTCAACAACAAAATGACTCTATAATAAACCATATTTGTCTTTAAACCATTTGTGTCTATTATAACAGAGAAATACAATATGAGGGGCGTTCAAGTGAAACCAGGACTTTTGATTAGGGAGTAAGAACTCCCTTTATTTCTCTATATAATCTCCTGCTATACTAATGCACTTATCCCAGCGGTTCACTAGTGCTTGGATACCAACAAGGTAGAAAGTTTTCTCAGTATTCGGAGTCGTGATCAGACTGCCTGCTTCAGGACTGAAACGCTGGCCTCCCGGGAACGTGCAAATAGCTTGGAGCGAGGTCAGGACTGTACAGGGATGTAGCAATAACTCTCAGCCGAGTTCCTGTAACATGCAAGTGGTGTTGGTGAGGATTAAGGATCATCTGTTATCCATCGATTTTTAGGATTTTAAGGATCAGGCGTTCCACTTTGCTGAATGTTCATGGGAACGACTGCAGTGGACTTTAAGCCACCTTGTCCGGCGTCTTTAAAACGTTTGCACCATTCAAATATTTTCATATTCATTCACGATAAAGTTCATCCCAAGTCCCGGTTTGACTTGAACGCCCCTTGTAGTGCAGTAAAAAAAAAAAAAATAAAGAACACTTAATCAACGGCATGACTGTTGCTTTAAAAGCACGTAAAGGCCTGATTGTGTCTGTAACAGTCAGTTTTCATGGCTAACTACTAAAAATAAATTATGTTTTAGAGACACATTTCTGAAATACTATTTATGTGTCGTCTAGCTAGTTATCTAACAATAGCCTGCTGGTTCACCAGCCAGCCACTGAAACTGGGTAAATAAATGCTGCTGCAGTGTCGGTGCAGAGCATCATGTCAGACAAGCAGAGAGACTTTAGAGGCTAAGGGTGGATAAACCCCCTCTCTGATCTCAGCACTTTATTGACATATGGCTGCCCTGAGCACTGATAGAAGTGTGATACAGTACCTCATGTTCAATGTGGTGCTGCACTCGGTCGTCACGAGCACTGGTGGCACAGTGGTAAGTAATTATGAAAGGGAGGGAGTTTAAATCCCAGAACTGGGGATTGAGAACCTGTTGGGCTCTTGAACAAGGCACTTAGCACTCAGTCGCTTTGGATTATATCCCTTCTCACTTTGGATAAAAGTGTCTGCTACATGAATAGATGTAAATGTAGCTCGCTCTGATACTCTGAGGCTCCCGTGTAGGCTGTGCACTGTGCAGGTGCCATGCTGCTGCACGCATGCAAATTTTCTGATTGGCTTTGGCTTTAACAGGGTTAGGACCATGTTTATGTAAGCAGCTTTTGGAGATCATCAGTAAGCATTTTCTTGCCTTTTGTGTTATTCCACATTTACCTCTATTTTTGATTTCCAATTTTGGTTATACACTTGCATGTTTTATGTGTGGTGTGGGTTGAAGCACTTGGATGGATGAAAATCTAAAAAAAATAAAATAAATACAATTGATTGTGCTGAATAACTAAGAAAGTTTCACTAGTGCTTGGATGCCATCAAGGGAGAAAGTTTTCTCATTATGCTGGAGCCATGATTGGACTGCCTGAGTCACGTCTGAAACGATGGCCTCCCAGGAACTCCTTTAATGGCACAGATTTGGAAAAGGTTAGGAGCGAGGTCAGGACTGTACGGGGCATGTGGCAATAACTCCCACCGAGTTCCTGTAATGTGCAAGTGGTGTTGGTAAACGATTGTGTGTACAGTTCCCACACACAGACGCGACTCTTCCTTGAGCTGGCGACAAGTTACCTGGTAATTTTAAAGCATCAGGCGTTCCACTCGCTGAACGTTCACAGGAACAACTGCACTGGACTCAGAGCCCCCTTGGCCTGGATCGGCATTCATGAAAGTATTGCCTTCTTTAAAACGTTTGCACCATTCAAAGGTTTTACTGCGGCTAAGAGTCTCATCACTGTCCTGTGCTTGAAGTCTTCTGTAAATTCATAACAAATTTCAGAACAAGTCCCAGTTTGACTTGAACACCCCTTGTATTATAATCCATTTTATAGATACATCATTAGGATTACAGCACAGTGAAATGACTTTTTGGCATATCCCTGTTGGAAAGCTGAGGTCAGCCAGGATACAGCGTCTCTGGAGCAGATGGAGTTAAGAGCCTTGCTCAAGGGCTCAACAGTGGCAGCTTGGCAGAGCTGGGGCTCGAACCCCTGACCTTCTGATCAGTGGTCCAGTAACCTACAGCCTTAACGGTTTGAGCCCCATTATGTACCTAATCCCATAAAAATGTGCATGGGAATGGGTACATACTGTACTGTACAGACCATATTGCATATTTTCCCTTCTCTGTCCTGACAAACAATGTGACCATGAGCCTCATTTATCAAGCCAAACAAATATATTCGTTAATCATTCATAAGTGCATTAACATAAAGAATCTGGCATTCATGAAAATCTTGTTAGTATGGAAAAACATTCATATCCTACAAGAGCTCCTGAGTTTCTGTACATTTACATATGAATGTAAAACTTGATTGATAAGCTTCAAATCATGCACCTGGTGTGTGTTACTGCAAATGTACAGTATGTACAGTACCGTAGGCTAAACACAAGCTAAACAAATCTATACATCAGGACAAATATCAACAAGTAATTTGATGCCGACAAAAGAAACAGCATTTTATACAGTAAATTGTACTGTAGCATGTCCATAAAGTAAAAAATTAAGGCGATGTCCTGTACTGTAAATGTCTCAGCTACTGAAAGACCTCACACACTCTTCATTTGAGAAAGAACAGAAATGTATACAGTATGGAGGCTGATTTGGTATGATCTTCCAGATGAATCGTGTTCTGCGTTAATGCGTCAGAAGCTTCTGCTCAACAGTTGCTAAGACACTCCTAACAAACAGTTCTTTCATCGGCTCTACACTATGTTGTACTGTACTTCTTCACCATGATCACCTGTTTATAGTGTAGATTTTTACTTTTCCTTCTTTTTTTTTATCAAACCATTTTTCTTTCCCCCTCATTTAATTCACACCTTATCTACTCTTTTTTTTTTCCTCCTTTAATTTCTCTCCAGATTTTGCCCTTTTCACAGACTGTTATGCTCCAAAATATTTTTTCAAATGTCTTAGACATAAATCAACACCTACTTCTGCCGCTGTTTCTTTCCTCTCTCCTTTTCTCCTGTTTGTTGGTGTCACTAGATTCATGCCGGCTGCGAAAATCCAGAGTTTTGCACTTTTTTTTTTCTGGGTGACTGCCGTTTATCTACTGTACATACAGGCATGAGTATGAGGGAAAACACTGTTACTGAAATTTATTAACAGGAATAAAAGTTTAATTTATTAACAAGACTGATAACAATGCACAGCTCCTACAGTCAGGAATTTTGTTATGAATCGATATGATTTCAATTAGGGCTGTCAATATGAACGCATTAACGCAATCTAGAAATTTTAATCATTACTATTTTTCAACGCAAATTAATCATATGACCGAGTTTGACCCTAATGGCTTCCCAATGGCTGTGTTTGTGACAATGGCTCGTTAAAGCAGATAATAAGATGACTAACGAAATATCATCAGGTGTGCTAAACTGCAAGTTTCATTATAAAAAGCTTCCAGACAGACGTTTGGATAGTAGTTGTGCGCTTAAGTTTCCTTCAGGGGGAACTATTTTTTACAAGAATACATTAAGTGTAAGATGTGGGAGTGGTGGCTCAGGTGGTTAAGGCTCTAGGTTATTGATTTTTGGATCTGAGAATCCGGGTTTGAGCCCTGCAGTTGGTGGGTTGCCGCATCACATACTACTCAGCCACTGCATGCAGTGTCAGTCCCATGCGAGAGATTTTTATTTAACATTTGTAAAAAATTGAAAAACATTTACTGAATTGCTTAAGATATTATACAACTGCATAATCGGTTTCCTCCAACCAGTTTGTTATGCATTTCTTTATTCCAAAATTAATCGTCATTGATCACAGACTATGACTGGGATTAACTAGATTAAAAATTGAAATCAATTGACAGCACTAATTTCAATATTATGGCGTCCTGTGGCTCTGACATGCTCTGATGTCATCTGCATAGCTACAAGGTAATAGGGTAGAGCTAAGGGAAAATACAGTACTGTGGTACTACGGAAAGGCATGAAAAAGCAAATGATTTGGTATGGTAGGGCCATGAATATGATAATCGAAGATGGGGCTTATAGCTTAACTCCTTGACATGATGCCGTTTTTAGCACACCGCTGCCGTTGCTGTAATGTTACCCCCCTTTTGGACTTTGATGGTACGAGGGATTTTTTTTAAAATTTGGTGTTGCTTTGAATTTTCACACTTTCTTCTTACTTCCTGTTTGCCGTACTGTAGCTCTGCCATAGGTCTCTGTGGGTTTTTGTATCTATCACTGGTGACGATTGATTAAGGAATAATAACCTACAACAGATCTATGAATTATAAAAAATTGTAACTCCAGCTCCTGTGCTGCTGAGTCAGTCCGAGTCACCCTGACACAATCCATGAACTTCCCTGCGTGATTTGACTAACAGTGATTTAACAAAATATTTTGAAATTCATAACAATCTGTGGCACAAAAATCGTAAAAGTGGGTGCTGCGCTTAACCCATGAGTGCCCAGACCAATTTCTCCTTCAAAGGGACATCATGGAGGACATTTTGAAAGACATCACATGACATTTTATCCTGACAATTTCCATGTGATATATGCCACAGCGATGTTTTTTTTTTTTTTATCAATTTGTTCAAGAAATGCAGTCAGTACAGGTTAAATGTAAAAGATGAGATGTTATTAAATCATTAAAACTGTTAAATAGGATGAAAATTACTTAAGATTTTTTGAAAATGATCTAGTTTTGTCATACTCGGACACCCTGCCATTTTGGACCGTTTTCTCAGATTGTCACATGACTGCACCAGGACGTTCATTAGGGACGTCATGAAATAAAGTCAAGGATAAAGCCAAATAAGAAACTTTCTGGAACATTCAAAGGGGTTGGGGTCACCGCGGGATCTTATTAAGGTCCAATGTGTGGTGAGCGCACCCCATGTAACGCTTTGTACATACTGATTTATGTTATATAACACCTTTAAGTAGGTCTAACTCTAGGTTAAGTGTTCAAGCTTTATAATAAAGAGCACAAAGACTTCTGTTCTGATTATTTCTGCATGATTAATAAACTTCCCCGTACGTCCACACAGTTTGCTGTTTAATCCTTTCTTCTATTGTATACATTGTAGTGTTCAATTTTATTGGTTTCATTTCTTCTTTTTTAAAAGTAAAAGGTGGTTAAGGCTACGATTAGATTTTTTATTTTGCAACTTACATCAATATAATCAATATAATATTATATAATAGTGTACTGTATGCCGAGAACAAAATTACTCTATAATAAAGCATATTTGTCATGAAACCACATTCGTGTGTATTATAACAGAGATCCGAGGAGTGTTCAAGTCAAACTGGGACTTTAGATTTTGCGGAATAACTGAACACAGTTATGAGAGTAAAAACTCCCTTTTTTTCTCTATATAATCCCCTGCTACAGTACAGTAATGCACTTATCCCAGTGTTTCATTAGTGCTTGGATACCTACTGCCTATTTCATGTCTGAAACCCTGGCCTCCCAGGAACTTCTTTAATAGCCTAAACATGTGTAAATGGCTTGGAGTGGGGTCAGGACTGTGCTGTACGGGTGATATGGCATTAACTTCCGGCCCAGTGCTTATAATGTGTAAGTGGTATTAGTGAACGATTGTGTGTATAGTTTCCATAAATAGATTCATCTTTTCCACAACTTTTTTTTAACAAATGAGTCATTTCACTTGGTGAACGTTAACGGGAGCCCCGAGCCACCTCGCCAGGGATCTTCCTTCATGATCGTATGGCTTTCTTTAAAACCGGAAATCTTTTGCGCTTTCATTCAGGAGAAATTTCTTTACGAGTCCCGGTTTGACTTGAACACCCCTCATACAGTACAAAATAACATACTGTAATTAATATAAATGGTTTATTTCATTATTAAATATTAAATGTGATCAGAAATAAAAACAAGCTCATTGACCATAAACAGATCCTGTGTTCACTTTCGCAGTTGCACTTATGCTGTACAAATATTCGGAGGCACTATGTAAACTAGAAGCTAGAAACTAAATAAACCATGGCAACTCATTGCAAAAATTTTTTAGCAGGCACTATTAACACCATCATAATAAACACAACATAGAAAACTATGATTTGAAAGTTGTCTTTGAATCTTTTAACACACACTTTCTCCGGATCTTAAACACTCCACCGATGCCTTAATTCCTGCCCTCACATACTGTATATAAATACACAGAGTGTGATCCCACAACTGGAGAGATTCACACCTCACTGGTGTGGTGTGTTTGTAAATTTAACGTGTTTTCATGTCGCCCTGGCTATTAAAAGTCTCTCTGGATTTCTCTTGTGTGTTCACTGAGATTGCTAATCAGACACAGAGGGACTCTTCAATAGGTATAGATGGTTCCAATCAACAAAAGAAACCAAGCGGGGCAAGTTAAAGCAGGAGGGTTCGTTAAGGTTTTGGCTTGAAGCACCTTTAGTAGGTTCGGAAGCAAAAATGGAGGTGTTTGGACATGTACTGTAATCATGTTTTTGTTTTGCTCTTTTACACTATTATTTGTAAGGGTAGCAGTAAATGTCCTTTTCCTGCTGCTGCTGCTATTACACACATACTAATATTTCCTTGAATCACCTTTGGCTTTGATTATAATGACCCTTTGCTGTGACATTGTTTACGCAGCCTTATACCGTGCCACATTTATTTCTGTTCAGGGTTGTATTTAGTGTTGGGGTAAGTTACTAAAAAAAAAGTTATCTACTACAAATTACTAATTACTACTTCAAATTGTAATTTGATTAGATTCCTGATTATAACGTAAAAAGTAATCAGATTACTAATTACTTTACTTTCAAGTAACTTTGAAAACATCAAAGGTAAAAAAAAACTACAAAGCTTTTCGACGACTGATTAAAGCGCATGCTCGTTAACTGATGCTGCCGCGCAAAATGTGATTTTTAAATGCATTTTCATTCATTTTTAAGCACTACATTTGTAACACTAGTAATGTACTGTAATGTTATTGACATTGGTAACTGAAATCCAATTACATACATTTAAAATGTAATGCGTTACATTACTGCGTTATCATCAAAAGTAATTAGAATACAGTAATGCGTTACACAGTAACACGTCATACCCAACCCTGGTTGTATCAATATTTGGCCGAAATCTTGCTCCCTAAAGCCTGCTCCATGCACATCCCAGAGACATTCAATGAGGTTAAGGTTATAAGGTTTTTGGCCATTTCATGTCTGAAAATTGTTTCCCATGCTCCCAGAACCAGTCTGAAGCAAACCGAGATCATGACCCATGCCTTATGCACTTCCCGTCTTACCCTGACACGCCCATTGCTCTAGAACAGGGTCAATTTGATCTCATCAGATCACATGGCCTCTATCCATTGCTTCAAAGTCCAATGTTTATGCGCTCTAGCAAAAAGAATTCTGATTAGTCTCACAAACACGTCTAAACAGATCTGTTTAGTTCCAATCGTATGAGTTTTAATCACATTGTGTGTGTGGAAATGCTCTTACCAATTCCAATCAATTCCAATCTCCTTAGTTGTTTTTTTTGCTTAATGCAAGCCAATAATTGAATTCTCCTGAAACACGGTAACTTGGTAAAAAATTGGTTCTGACATAGTTATTATTATTATTATTATTAGTAGTAGTAGTAGTAGTAGTAATAGTAGTACTGGGTGGGAAAACTAGGCATTATTAACTAGGCATTAAAAATTGTCTATATCTTTTATACAAATGTATTGAAATGGGAAATTGTATGTGTACTTTATTACACAGGAAAATGAAAGCAGATCTTTAAATTTCAACAATGCGTGAACCAGTTTCCTCAAACAGCCAGAGATGGAATGCACAGGGATGTCTTCTGATGGAAGTTGTTTGGGATATTGCTGCAAACCTCCTGAATCCGTGCATCCAAGTCCTCCAAGATTTTGTCCTGTACACCCTCTCCTTTGCTTAGCTCCAAAGAAAAAATTCACATGGAGTAAGATCTGGACTTCTTGGATGCCAGTCATGAGGTCTATGTCATCCCAGCCAGCGTCCTGGAAAATGCTGGTCTAACCACGCACGCACAGTAATTGCAAACTGGGGTGGTGCACCATAGGGTGGTGCTCCAGTGATACTACAAGTTCTATATCCATTAAATATTACCTAGTTCATTTTTACACACCTTGTATTAGTATCATAGCATAGCCGAAGGAGAGAAAGAGGTGAATGTGCTTGCATGGCCTAGTCAGAGCCCAGACTTAAACGCCACTGAAAATCCACGGAATGACTTGAAGACTGCAGTCCACAAACGATCACCGTTAAATTGAACTCAACTCCAGCAGTTGTGCAAAGCTTTGAGTGCCATTGAGAAGGTGATTACTTTCACCTGATTGAGTCTACAAGTCACCAGTGGATTAATTTGTTTACTCACACACTTTCACTAACTGATTTATTCTCAACAGGTCTACCCCAGATTTGAGACCAATCCCATTCACTATTCATACATACGGAGCAATTCAGACTCCTTCATACAGAAAGCATTCTGAGCTTAGGATCTAATCTGGACCCAGTGAAGAGTCAGAGCTATCCACGGCATGACCATCCCACATGGGTTGATAAAATGTTCCGTGAAAATACACACTCATGTGTTGACAATGATCAGGCAATAGAGATCAGCATTTCTATATGGATAATAAATGTATGAATAAATAAATAAATTCATTAATTAGTATATTTGCAGATGTTACAGTTTCGGGGTAAAAGAACCAAAGGAAATTTTTTTTTTAGAGTTTTATCAAAGCTTAATGATGTTGTTTGCATCAAACTCTTTCAAATTCAAATTCAAATTTTATTTGTCACATACACAGTCATACAAAGTATGATATGCAGTGAAATGCTTGTATGACCGCCAGTGACCTTAAAAAGAAAATAAAAGCTATACATAAGGAATAAATATTAATAAAAAGAAATACGAAAGAAAATAAATTTAACTAGTAAAATAAACTGTACAAATTATAGAAATATAGGAATAATAAAAAAAAAGTAGCCTATATATAGAAATTTTAAAGTGGCAATGGCTGTGCAAATATGCATGAAAAGTGACTTAAGAAAGTGTCATGTGCATATCTTTGGATATCAACTCTTTGTAATTACAGTAAATGTCAACATTCATCTCAGAATTCAGATGAAGGTGCAGTTATTATAACGTCCTCCCAGCCTTCTCCTCAGTTAATCCATTACAGTGGTGGCCAAAAGTATTAAGACACCATATGCCATGTGTTGCAGTTCTCCCTGTGCACAAAAACAGGTGATTTCACGAATTCAATTTCAATTTTATTTATTTATTTATTTATTTGTATAGCTAATTAGTTCTAGCCGATCTGGCTGAAGAGATGTGCTAATTAACTGAAAAACTAGTGAAAAACACTACGTCTCTACGACCATAGCAGTAGCAGTCAAGAAACTCTCTTCTGTACATCTTAAGGAAGCAATTAAGCAGGGATAGATTGTGTGAGCAACACTGGAGTACTGCAGATGTTTGTTTTTTGTTCTTGATAATTTATGACCGCCCGGCTCTAGTAGGTTTTGAAGAATAAACGACGTCATGCTAAATATTAAATTTAATTACATAGAAATACATAATATAAACATAATAATATAAATATGTATAAAAATTACTCTTATTATCCTGATTGTCATTATTTTAAAGTTTGGAAAAGGTCATTAAAACCTTGACATGCACTTATGGCGTTATGATAAGCATGGGAAGAAAACATGCAAACTTCACATACACAAACCAGAAGTGACATTTGAACCCCCAACCATGGAGGTAAGAGGCGGAGGGGTACCCACTAAGCCAGCGTGCCACTCTTACTGATATCATTTAGCTATTAGTGCTGAGGGACGTCTTAAATAATAAATTCATGTCCTGGTTACATTTCAAAATCACATCCAGGAATTCTTCTTTTTTTATAATTGGCTTTTTAGATTGTAGACTTTCTGGATGATGTTACACAAGTTGCATTGAAATGTAAAAGATTAGAATAACCTATGAAATATGTAAGGAGTCATTCACATCTTTAACCCTTTCATACACTGGGTATACAAGGTTCACACTTATGAATAGTAAATGTAAGGCTGTTTATTAAAGTTTTATGTAAAACATAAAATATTAATCACCTTCAAATCACTTAAGAGTATTCCTGTAAATTAACTTCTGTAATTTACTTTTGTAGCTCTCTAGACTACACCCTCAACATAAAATGACAACATAAAACGTAAAACGTAAAAATGAAAAGTTAAAAAACAACAATGACAACACAATA
>JAOVVA010000016.1:2708602-2729079 GCA_028565275.1 Leiocassis micropogon
CATAATTTGACCATTAATTTTGCGACATTATAGGGGAAGCTGAGCTTCCCTTGCAGTCTTAAAGAAATCGCCACTGGAGGAAAACGCACCAAGCACGGGGGAAAACATGCAAACTCCATGCACATAAAGATGGGAATCGAGCCTGGCCGGGAATCGACCCCAATTTTGTAATTTGTAAATTACAAAATTGAATAACAATTTATTTTGGAGTCTTCTGAAACAGATATATTTTGTAATTAATTAATTAATTAATTAATTAATAACAGTTATATATATTATATTTATTATATTTATTAGTTATATATATTATATTTATTAATTAATAATTAATATTAATTAATAATTAATATTAATTAATAAATAAATTGTTATATTGTTAAATTGTTATATTGAAATTGAATAACAATTTATTTTGGAGTCTTCTGAAACAAATCTATTTTTGAGGTGCCCTATATTATAAGATCATCCAGTCGTTTTAATTATGAATCGTTTAAACATTCAGACATTAAAACAACAGAAACAACAACAACAACAACAACAACAATAATAATAATAATAATAATAATGATGGATTATAGTGATTAGATTCTGTGAGGTAATACAGCTTTAATGAATAAACAGAGTCTCCAGACGCCCTGTGGAGAGCCGCGCATGCGCAGTAACACCAGCCGAGGGAGGAGGAGGAGGAGGAGGAGTCAAAGTTCCGCTAGTGTCATGGCGGCGCAGTGCTGCTTCTGAGATGGAAAAGAGGGAGAGAACAACAAACCGAGCCGTGCCCGTGTCTCAGTGCCAGCCGACAGCGCAGAGTTTGAGGATTAAGGGGTCGGAAATCCAAGGAGAGGCGTGTTTGTGTTAGTGTTGGTGTTCGGGTCATGGCGGCTCATAAACCTGCAGAATGGGTTCAGGCCGTTATTAACAGATTCGACGAGCAGGTAAGAGACAGAGAGAGACACAGAGAGAGACACAGAGACAGAATAAGATGTCCTGGAGCGTTATTAGTGTTTATATTGTGATGGTCACACCTCTCTGATTACTGCTTCATGCAGCTTGCTCGGGTTTCTCTTTCACTTTATTTATTCTCCCAGCGGTTTTGCTAATCCAGATGTGCTACAGAGATACAAACTCATCCCCTGTCTTTTTATTAATTCTCTCTCTCTCTCTCTCTCTCTCTCTCTCTCTCTCTCACACACACACAACTTTTAAATCCTTCCTCATGTGCTTGCCAAGATTTCCTGAAACCATATTCATGCTAGGAAATGAGAGAAAGGAAAGTAAACCGAGCCATGGACTGAACCCCAAACTGCCCTTTCATTCATTCATTCATTCATTCATTAATTAACTGCCTCTTATTCACGTCCAGAGTCATTTAGAAATAATCAGTTAGTCTTATAGCAGTCTTATAGCATGCTCTTAATACCCGTCTATATGGAATCACTAGTTACATCCCGATAAGATATTATCACCATGCTGATTAAAACTCCTGATATATAAATATCCTGATTTGATATTACATTTTACCCTGATTTCGTTACCATTTTAAATATTTTTAAAAAGATTAAAGATTAAATACGGTTGCAGAGCAATAATGAACGGGCCCAAGCACCTGTGCCATCGCCACCCGGGCGCCCCACACAACCTGTCTGCTCTTTGAGCATATTATGATGTCACTCGATATGATGTCACTCGATATGATGTCACTCGATATGATGTCACTCGATATGATGTCACTCGATATGATGTCATACTCGAGAAGTTCTCAGTTACTTTTCAGCATGAAGTGTAAACCGTTTGAGATTTCAAAAAAACCTGTCACAATTTTTGCCGCCTCAATGATTGGAGCTCCTGATACGATATTTTCACGATAACTCCGTGCCGATTTGATTAATATTGCGACTCTGCAAGTCCGTATTTCGTGATTTTCTAAATATCCAGATTCGATATTATATTTCCACAGATTTTGTTATAGTTTTAAAAAAGTTTAACGAGTAATTAAATATGTGCTCCATTCCTCATAACTCTTGTTTTCACGGACCAACACCAGAGTTACTGAGCAGCGTGTGTCTCTATCATCGAGCACAATTATTACCTAGCAATTAATTCACTCCTGTCGTACAGGATGAAAATGTGTAGATGGTTCAGAGCATACCATATCTGCAGGATTATAAAAAAAAAAAAAAAAGTGGCTGAAGTTTTACCGCCTCAAATGCTTCCAAAGTCTCAAAACTCAACAGTGAGCATGCGGGTTGAGTGGCGGCTTCTAAAGCACCCGATTTAAAAAAAAAATTTTTTTAATTAGTGCTCACTAATTAATTCACGTTTGAGACTAATTCTCTCTCAGACTTTGGAGAAAAAGTCAGATTGGAGGCTTTTAAGATGTACATGATGCACATGCACATGAAAACATGATTTTTGATAATGTTACACTATAAAAATGCATTTCTGTCATGCCACTCGGAAGCTTCTGCACGCTTCTGTACAAGACCGGTTAATCTGAGGCTGATCAGCTGATCACCGGTCACAGACAATATATATATATATATTTTTTTTTTGTGTCAGCGCGTCGATATGTGAATCGCCAAACAAAAGAATTCATAACTGAATAAATTTTTAAAAAATATTTTTATATTCACATATTTATATTTTTAATATTTATTAATTTTGTAAATTGTTGTTATCGTTGTTGACTCAACCTTTACTAGCTCGGCATTTAGCCAATCACAAGCGCTCTAGAGAGCCTAAGTCCCGCCTCCTCTCTGTGAGATCAGCATGCTTCGTATTTTCGCTGTATTTATGGCTGTTGTTCCCACACGCGATTCCCTTTTCCATCAATGACTTGATCTGGAGGTCTGGAAATATTGCCAAAAGTATGTGGACACCTGATCATCACATCCACATGTTGCTCTTCTCCAGACTGTTGCCATGATGTTGTGTATGCTGTGTAGTGTTCCACCCTTCTTTTTACACCATCAGAGCCTCTATGTTAGTAAAAGTAAGTTTATGTTTCCCTTGTTTTATCCATTAAGCATAGACACCTGGAACAAACCGAGGCAAATGTACATAATCACAGTGATGATAGATTTTTTGCTATACGCTTTCCAATCAGATCTGTCAGGTGCTTCAAGCTGTGAAAAACCTGTTGCTTTTCGAAAACATCAGCATTGACGAGATGCCAGAAACAATGTACAACCATAACTTGTTTCCTGGTTTAACGTTCATCCTCGTTAGTCGGTGGTGAAGATGGAAGGAGTCTCCAATGTCAGGGTTTTGTACAGCCAAAGTTTAAGCTGGACCTGCACACCAGTTCTTCACATGCCGCAGGATGCCCAGTGTCTCCGTCTAATTGTATTACTCATGCGGTATTACTGTATCATACATCAGACCCTGCTCAGTCTGGCTCATTAATCTTTAATACAAGTGTAATAAAGATAAGAACTGCATCTTAATCCTAAGCCTGTACTTAGCACTTCATAATCGCAAAATAGGATTTTATAAAGTTAGCTTCAGCAGGATTTATGCAGGGTTTATAACTCTACACTCATGTAATGCAGGAAAGTAAAAAGAAAAACATTCTCCAAAACATAGTTATGAGTTCTTGTGGATGGTTAAGGTGAGTCTTGTGGATTTTTACATGGAACCTTTACGGGAAAGTAAAGTACAGAAAAGTTTTAAGGGTTCTAGATTTTTGTTTTTAACACAGATTTATTTGGAACTGATTCAGTCTCAGTGAAGGAGGCGTGGCCTTGGTTCATGGTATGGTATAGGAGGGGGGTGTGGTCTCTGTGTTGAATGAGGGGATGTGGGTGTGGTCTCTGTCAGTTCTTAAAAGAAAGGCTAATGGTCTCTGTGTCAGTTCACAGGGAAAGAGGCGTGGTCTCTACATAATGTTACAGGGGAAAGAGGCGTGGTCTTTGTGTCAGTTCTCAAGGGAAGGAGGCGTCATCTCTGTCAGTTCTCTGGGGAAGGAGGCGTGGTCTGTGAGGAAGGAGGCGTGGTCTCTGTCAGTTCTCAGGGGAAGCAGGTGTGGTCTCTGTTTAAGTTCTTAATAGAAAGAGGTGTGGTCTTTGTGTCAGTACTTAAGGGAAAGAGGCGTGGTTTCAGTCTAAGGTCTAAAGGGAAAGAGGTGTGGTTTCTGTGTCGGTTCTCAAGTGAAGGAGGCGTGGTCTCTGTCAGTACACAGGGGAAGGAGGTGTGGACTGTGGAGAAGGAGGTGTGGTCTCTGTCAATTCTCAGGAGATGGAGGCGTAGTGTTTGTGTTGATCCTTCAGTGAAGGAGGCGTGGTCTTTGTGTCAATCATAGGGGAAGGAGGCGTGGTCTGTGTTAGTTCGTAAGGGGAATGAGGCGTGGTCTCTGCGTCTGTTCACAGTTTGCTACTATTTACTTTATTCAATTCAATTTTATTTTATAACGTTTATAACGTCTCTGAACTATCGCTATTTTAGCTCACAGTTAGTCAAGAATTAAAGTCCTGCTACGACAAATTGTAGCCGGTTCGAGAGAAAATTGTCGTGACAATCCAGAGCAAATCGTGATCTCTGTTAGCTGATCGTCTCAGACAATAACATCCGTCTGATGAAACGTGTCTGTTTTGTACTTCATGCTTTGCACTGGACATGAGATAATCACTTCTGTTATAATCTGATAGATGTCACAGGCTGTGTGTGTGTGTGTGTGTGTGTGTGTGTGTGTGTGTGTGTTTCCTCGTGTTTCTAGGTGAAAAGTTACGCACTTCTGTCTCTCTACAACCGTGGCAGTTTTTGGCTTGGGCTTGTCTGGACCCTAAAGGAACTCCTGAACCAAAATAAAGTGGCCTTGTGTTTATCGGCCTGGCAAGAATATAGAAGTCAGCATGTTCTGTGTGTGTGTGTGTGTGTGTGTGTGTGTGTGTTCCGGACTTAACCAGTCTGGTCCCGAGATACTAATTTTTCATTTCCTCTCCTTGCTGTTTGGTAACTAGTCCAACACGTGGCCCTCGTCCTCTCTCCCCCGACTTCGCCACGCAGATTTTACACGCTGCGTTTCTACACTCTGTTAGAATTTATTTCAATAAACTTCTAGACAAGACAAATACATAATTTTCCAACATAATCTCTTTGCTTTTCAATACACCAAACAGGTGAAAGTCCGATGGAGCGAGATCAGGACTATAGTGAGGACGCTTTAACACCTCAAAACAAAGTTTTTCCAGAGTGTCGACAGTGTGGGCAGAAGTGTGCGGACGGTCATCGTCATGCGGGATCACGACACCCTCAGATAGCGGCCCGCTGTGTTTAATCCGAAGTTTAGTTTTCGGCTCTTCAATAAGCGTCTCACTGTAACGAGCACTGTTGATTATTAAACCTTTTTACTGATCATGTTCCAATACTTCTGGCCATCGAGAATCCCAGGAAACCGTAAGCGTTGATGAATTTTCCAGCTGATGGCCGACTTTTAAACTTTTTCTCAGTCTGCGATTAAGGATGTTTCCGTTCCATACTTCCAGACTCGTAGTGATGGATTCGTGTCTCATCACCAGTAATGATTTTCATTAAGAAGAAACGTTCACCTTCCTTAGAATATCGCGCCTAATTATGTTTGCAGCTTTCTAAACACTTTCTCCATACTGTGCATTGTTTAGTCTTCGATAAATAACGGCTCCAGGTACGATTCTTTCATCCATATCTGCTCACACCTGCACAGCAGTGACTGGGCAGACCAGAGCCTTGAACAGAAAGTGCTGATAAGACTGACAGAAGTTTTATTGATATAACCGGAGTGCGGATTATTTTTGACTAACCCTTATATAACGTTATTATTTTCCTAGCTTCCAGTCAAAGCCGGGCAACAGAGCACGCATACCAAAGTCAGCTCGGAGCACAACAGAGAATGTCTGATCAACATCTCCAAGTACAAGTTCTCGCTGGTCATCAGCGGCCTCACCAACATCCTGAAGAACGTGAACAATATGGTGAGTGAACAAGCAAACAAACGAAAAACGCTTCACCAGAACCTAATGAGTGGGTTTACTGTGTCGTAGTCTAACGTCAGGGGCAGTACACACGTCAGGAATATTAAAGAAACATGAGCAATCATGAGAAAAAAAAATGTATGATGTGAAGAAACGGTTGAACACTTGTTGGAGGATCAGGAAATACAAGAAACGCGTCAGATACGATATTATCACGATACCTAGATGCTGATTCGATTTGTACTGCGATTTGTTTCTGTCAGTATCATGATTATTTAAAAATCCTGATTCAATATTCCTTTTAAAAAACATGATTCAAATTTTTTACTTTTTTAAAAAGTTTTTTTTTTTTAATTTAGAGCACCACCTGGAGGATCATATAGGAACTGCAACATTTTACATTCCAATTAAACCATAAATAGATAAATAATAGAGAGAGTGATTTTCGAGTCAGTGTGGCGATACACGAACACACAAAAGAGTGATGATGCGTATCTAAAAAGATTGTTTTTTTTGTGAGTGAGAATGTTGTCTTTGAAACAGATTTCCTACACTAAACACACACACACACACACACACACACACACACACACACACACACACGGCAGTGTAAGCCGAGTGCAACTGAACTCCCATGTCTCTCTCGCAGAGGATTTTTGGCGAAGCTGCAGAGAAGAACCTCTATCTGTCTCAGCTCATCATCTTGGGCACTCTGGAGAAGTGCCTCGCCGGGGTGAGCTGACTCCACTCTCTCTCTCTCTCTCTCTCTCTCTCTCTCTCTCTCTCTCTCTCTCTCTCTCCCCCATCCCAAGGCCTCCTTAACCTCCTGAGACACGCTGCATCTGCCAGCTGCTGAAGATGAGATTTGCAGGTGCTTCCTCTTCTCGCTGTAAAGTTTTCATGCTGCTTCGACCCCTCTGCATTCCTGCTGCATTCCACTCTCCATTTCCTCGTGTCTTTATTTTTTCATGTCTTTATATCTTCATGTCTTCATGTCTGTCTTATTGCCTGAAGCAAACAGCACTTTCCTGAACTTAGTTTCAGCGAGTCACCGTCCCAAAGGATTTCCTCTCGGGTCCAGGGCCGGATTTATCCCAGGAATTCCTATAATCTATTCTGATATGGGTGCAGAGGGTGATCTCTCTCTCTCTCTCTCTCTCTCTCTCTCTTCTGCCTGTCTGTTTTTCTCTGCCTGTATCTCTGGTTCTCTGTGTGTCTCACTCTCGTTCCGTTTTTCATTTTCCTCTCACTCCTCTCTGATTCTTTGGCTTCTATAGGTTTGTCTGTCTGTCTCTCTCTCTCTCTCTCTCTCTCTCTTTTGCTCTGTGATTCTTCCATTTCTCTCACACTTCCTGATTCTTCTGTTTTTTTGCTCTGTCTCTCAATGTTCCGTCCTTCTCCGATTCTTCTGTTTCTTCTTTTCTTTCTTTCTCTCATTTTTTTGTACACTCCCTCTGATGTCTGCTTTCTCTCCAGCAACCGAAGGACTCTGAGTCTGTTTGTCTGTCTTTCTGTCTGTCTCTCTCTCTCTCTCTCATTCTCTCTTTGATTCTTCTATATCTATCCTTCATATTCTCTTTCTCTCTGTCTTTGATTTTTTTCTTTGCTCTCTCTCTCTCTCTCTCATTGATTCTTTCATTTTTCTCACACTTCCTGTTTTTTTTTTTTCTCACTTTATCTTATTGCGCTGTCTCCCAATGTTCCGTCCTTCTCAGATTCTTCTGTGTCTCATTTTCTTTCTCTGATCGTTTTGTTTTTTTGGACACTCTCCCTCTGATGTCCGCTTTCTCTCCAGCAACCGAAGGACTCTATGCGTCTCGACGAGACGATGCTGGTGAAGCAGCTCCTGCCAGAGATCTGTCACTTCATCCACACCTACAGAGAGGGGAACCAGTACGCCGCCGAGCTGCGCAGCTCCGCCTCCGGGGTTCTGTTCTCGCTCAGCTGCAACAACTTCAACGCCGTCTTCAGCCGTATCTCCACCCGGTAACACACACACACACACACACACAAACACACACTCGGTCTCTTCAGTATCCGTGTGATGACTTAACAAGGTTCTCCATCCGTGCAGGTTACAGGAGCTGACGGTGTGTTCAGAAGACACGGTGGACGTCCAAGATATTGAGCTCATCCGCTACATTAACGTTGACTGCTCCAAACTCAAAAGACTCCTGCAAGGTCTGGTGTTTCTCCAGAATCAGTACCACACCATCATATGTAGGAAATACTACTTATTGCCCTGTTCGTCTAGGTAACTGTAGATAAATAAGGGGAGAGGGTGAGCCAGTCTGTTGGTGGGCACACACACACACACACACACACACACACACACACACACACACACACACTCTACACACTCTCACACACACAGTTTGGGAACACCAATTAGTCTAATCTGCATGTCTTCGGTTTACGGGAGGAAACCCAGAGCACTGGTGAGAACATCCAAACTCCAGACCCAAGACGGGAATCGAACCCTCGACCCTGGCGGTGCGAGACCACAACTACAACGCCACCATGCTGCCTGAAATGGAAATTATGAAAAAAAATATATAAATTTTGTGACATCTTGTTGCAATATACTCATACACTGTATCGCCAAAAGTATTCGCTCGCCTGCCTTCACATGCATATGAACTTGAGTAACATCCAATTCTTAATTCATAAAGTTTACTATGATGTTGGCCCCGCCTCCTTTTACAGCTATAACAGCTTCAACTCTTCTGGGAAGGCGTTCCACAAGGTTTAGGAGTGTGTTTATGTGAATCTTTGAAGCGAGTTTGTGAGGTCAGACACTGATGTTGGACGAGAAGGCGTGGCTCGCAGTCTCGCCTCTAGTTCATCACAAAGGTGTTCTATCGGGTTGAGGTCAGGACTCAGGTCAAGTTCTTCCACACCGAACTCGCTCATCCATGTCTCAATGGACGTTGCTTTGTGCACCGGTGCGCAGTCATGTTGGAACAGGAAGGGGTCGTCCCCAAACTGTTGGGAGCATGAAATTGTCCAAAATGTCTTTATATGCTGAAGCATTAAGAGTTCTTTATACTGGAAGTAAAAAGTGCACCTCCTGAAAAACAACCCCACACCAGTTCCAACATGACTGGGCACCAGTGCACCAAGCAAGGTCTATGAAGACAAGCATTTTCCAGTATTATAAATGCTCCATAAATAGAGCATTGGTGGATCAGTGGTAGTTTTGTCACCAGCCATGCGGAAGGCCTGGGTTCCCACCCAATGCCCAAACCCCTGGATGCTGTGCCGGTCCAGCCTCAAGGGAAATTGAAAGGAAGGGGAAAAGTAGAGGGGAAAAAGTACTATATGACTTGTCATGTCAAACGTCTCTGCGGCAGATTTGCCCAGTATTACTCAGAATTTTACGTTTTACGTTCGCACTTTTAACTTGCTGAAATGATGAAATCACAGGACATGGTTATGCACATGGTCAGAATAGCACTAGTTGTAGTTTAAACACACTTTTTGAGTTAGAGCTACTCTATTAGTCCTGTTTTTCAGTGAACTTCAGTGAACTCTTATAGTGAACTTCAAACATGTATGCAACATTTTGGCCTGAAACTGCTTCAGTGAAAAGGCCATTGAAGCCAGTGGGCAAGATCGAGTAATGTTAAAAACAAACTAAGAGGATAAATTTAATGTTAGCTTTAATGCTATTAATTACCTTCACAAAACAGGTTTAGTATAGTAAGTGTTAGAGATTTGTAACCAAGAATTTTACCTATACCATTGATGATTACTTATTTATTCGTTTCTTGTATAAGTGACTTTGAGTTTCCTAAGAGTGATACATAAATTAAACTTAATACAACATTCCAGAGTTGAGGGGTTTTGCTCTTTCAAATGGAGTCAATGTGGAAGATTAGCACACACTGTGAAGGAGATGTTCCGTCTGCTAAAAGCTTACAATAAGAATTTTCTATTAAATTAATTAATTTTTTCTATCAGAAAAGTAGAAATTCCAATTCCAATCTTACAGACCGTCATGTAGTGTTCATTTAAATATGTTTTAAGAAAAGATCCTTATTTGTATATACAACCCCAAATCAGAAAAAGTTGGGATTTCTAAAAAAGAAAAAAGAAGTAGTGATTTCTAAATTTACTTTGACTTGTATTTCATTGCAGACAATACAACAGCACATTATTTAATGTATTCCTCATGAATTTTATTTAATTTTTTTCTAAATAAACACGTATTCCAATTTTGGTTCTTGCAACACATAAAAAAAAAAAAATTGGAACAGTAAAGCATCTTCGTACGGGGTCTTCGTTGTCGCATTTTGTGCCTCAAAATGTGCCACACATTCTCTATTGGAGACAGGTCGGGATAGCAGGCAGGCCAGTCAAGTACCTGTATCCTCTTCCTCCGCAGCCAGGACTTTGTAATGTGTGCAGAATGTGGTTTTGCATTGTCTTGTTGAAATATGCATGGGCGTCCCTGGAAAAGATGTCTTCTTGAAGGTTGCATATTGTGCTACAAAATCTCTATGTACTTTTCAGCATTAATGGTGCCATCACAGAAGGGCAAGTTATCTTTGCCAAGGGCACTGACATAACCCCATACCATGACAGACCCTGGCTTTTGGACTTGTTCCTGGTAACAGTCTGGATGATCCTTTTCTTCTTTGGTCCGGAGCACACGGCATCCATTTCTCCCAAAAAATACCTGAAATATTGATTCATCTGACCACAGTACACGTTTCCACTGTGTGATGGTCCATCCCAGAAGCCTCAGAGCCCAGAGAAGTTGACGGCGCTTCTGGACACTGTTAACATAGGGCTTCATTTTGGCACAGTACAGTTTTAACTGGAATTTGTGGATGTAACTACGCATTGTGGTACTTGACAAAGGTGTGCCAAAGTAGTCCTGAGCCCTATTAAATCCTATTATGGTTGCTAATGTGTCTTCTTTTTCTTCTCTTTTTTTCAGCAAGACAGCAATGAGATCAAAGAAATCATATTCGACTGAGGCAATCCAGATGTGAGCAATCAATCATTACGGAAGGCTGTAGAGTAGAAAGTGACACTTTGCCCTGTGTGTTAGGATGTGTTTAAGGGATGTACTATTACTACCGTCTCGACAGTGAAAGACCTGGGCGTAATATTAGACAGCAACTTGTCCCTTGAAAATCATATTTCCAATAATACAAAGACAGCCTTTTTCCATCTTAGATATATTGCCAAACTTAGGAACATTTATAACAGTATATCTGATGCAGAAAAGCTTCTAGTTCATGCATTCATGACCTCCAGACTGGACTATTGTAATGCATTACTAGGTGGTTGTCCTGCTTCCTCAATAAAGAAGTTACAGTTAGTCCAAAATGCAGCCGCCTGAGTTCTCACTAGATCCAGAAAATATGATCAAATAACCCCAATACTATCATCGCTACGCTGACTGCCTGTTCAGTTTAGAATTGATTACACACTAGCATTAATTAGGTACAAAGCTCCAGATGGTTTAGCTCCTTCGTATCTAGCCAGTCTTTTGACACGTTACAATCCACCAAGCTCCTTAAGATCACAAAACTCTGGATTTTTGGTAGTTCCCAGAATATCAAAATCTACAAAAGGGGGTAGAGCGTTTTCATACTTAGCTCCTAAGCTTCGGAATAGCCTTCCAGACACAGCCAGTGTTCAGGGCTCAGACACGGTTTCCCAGTTTAAAAGCAGACACATCTCTTCAATCTGGCATACAGATAATTCATCCCATAACCTCATACTCCAGTACATTTACATGCACACTTTCATCTAGTGCTGCTAATACTGTATCATGAACGGTAGCTACTAATTCTTTTCCACCTGTTCTTTCTTTCTCTATCCAACCCGAGGCATCTGAAGATTGAGTGACCTCCAGTAGACAGAGGCCAACCCTGCGAGGATTCTGAGGCACCCAGAGAAGGACCACCTACAGCTGGATTCTGCTTCATAATGGTTTGGAGCTACACATCCATACACCCTCTGCCCTCTGCACCTGTCTGACTCATCCTGGTGCCGAACTGAACTGGACTCCATGTTAACTTGCGCATCTTCTGTTATATTGAACTTCCAGCTGCCAAACACACAGTATGTCGGCATAAAATTCCTGCTATCCGTTATCACACAAAAGAGGATGAGTTTCCTGTTGAATCTGGTTCCTTTTAATGTTTCTTCCTATTGCCTTCTCAGGGTGTTTTCTTTTATAATATGCTGCATAATGCTATACAATCTTCTTTGAAATACAGACAATGATCTGGAAACAGTTGTCCCAGAGAATATTGCATTACATGATGAAGCACAGAAGGCGAAAAGCAATTCTCTTACAAAGTCTTAATAATCTGACACTTCAAAAAAAATTTTTTTTTGCTTTGCCTCTGCGGTGTATGTTGTTAAATACCATTATGTATGGAAAAAGCAATTTAATATTTTTAGTCAACTTCTGCTTTATATCAAAATAAAGTTTTCATAAAAAAAAAAAATCTGGTCGGCGTCTTCTGGCAAAAAATAAACAAATAATAATAATAATAATAATAATAATAATAATAATGGTATTTCGGTTCAGGCAGAAGGTAACAAAAGAATTATGACTTAAATGTCAATTAAATGTAAAAAAATATATAATAATAATAATAATAATCAGGTCAGTGATTGCAGGGCATGGACAGAGGCAAAATAAAAATCGTATTTGTATCATTTCAGTTTACTGAAGGGTTTACAATTTGCTAAGGAATGAAACTGTTTTATTAAACGTTTCCATAAAGGTTAAAGCCTGTTGACTTTCCTGCTTTAGGAAACCTGATAAAGTGTAAAATCAAATACTGTATCATTAACTGGATAGAGAAAGGCATGTTAGGCATTTTTTCCCCTTCTTTCTTCTTTCTAATTCTACCATCACACGCACATTTAGATGGCAATTATTATACCCAGTGGACGGTTTGTATATTAAGCCATAAAATTAATGATCCAAAATATATCTAAAACATCTCTCTCTCTCTCTCTCTCTCTCTCTGTCTCTCACATTTAATGGCTGACAGGCTTATTGCAGTACATTGGTTATGCGCTTCATGCCTAGGGCCTACAATATATCCCATGCATCATTTAAAAAAACTAATAATGATAAAAGTATAATTCGTAATAGTCTTTTGCATTGTGCAGCATTCCATGCGGTTCACGTAGCAACCCGAACATCCAACCTCGGGAGTTTGGCACCGGGGACTTCTGGGAAGCTCTACTGTCAGATCTTGTAACCATTCAGGTGAAGAAAAGAACACACACACACACACACACACACACACAACAGATTTTTACAATCCGATGGGAATGAATCTGATCTGAGAGATAAGAAACATACTTTTCAAATAGCCTTTACCACATCCAGTATTTAAAAGGAGTGTGTGCTGGCCACCAAGGAGCCGGCGTGAAGAGGCTAGAATTAATAAGCAAAGGAACAGAGAGAGAAAATGAGAGAAAAATGTTTGAAGATGCAATTAATATCTGTCAAAATGCCAACCTCATAAAAGGACTTAGAATAATCTGTGCACCCTGATACCAAACTCACAGCTGAGGCCGGCGAAATGATAGCAGGCTGAAGATGAAAATTAATCACAATAACGAGGTTGTAATATTGATTACTTCAGCAGGATGTGGATGAGGCTGTACTCTGTGATGCTGTCATTTTTTTCTTTTTTTTTTTAACTCTCCATTAATTGTTAATATTAACGAAAGTGATGCAAGTATGTAATAACCGCAGTGCAATAATCAATATTTGACCTTTGTAATTAAAGGTCATTTATGATGCCACGGCTAAGGAAAGTCAATAAAAGAGAATTCAGGTCTTTCTGTGGTGTAACTGTGGGAAATTTGTTTACAATGAGAATCAGAAAATCTATCTATGCTGTTACTTATGTGTGTCTCATGCATGCTTCTGACAGATCTTGCATGTTAGGGACTGAAAGAAACAGCGTTACCGTTAACAAAAAACGACAAAGTGTTGAATCAATTTGCGAGAACAAGGATACAAAACATATTGGCACAAACAAAGACAGCAGTGCATGGCTCTAGTTTGCCAGCACCCTGTAATTCATCTAATGCATCTCCAGACCACCGGCACAGTGCAGTAGGGTCTACGGGAGGCTGAGCAATTTAATGCCGGCACTGAGAGGAGTCGCAGGTCCCCAGCTGTCACTTGAAACGCGGACTGATTCCCGATAAACGCATTTCGGTCAGCAGCAGGCACAGTGGCTTTTTAATAAGGACCCTGGAGGAATATAGGGCCAAACAGCCAAAGTCAAACAAGATTTGTGCCACCAGCCTGGGAAAGTAATGTGACAACGAAAGACGCAGCTGTTTCACCTGAGCCAGTGCTCAAGGGGGGCCTCGGCGTTGTCTGAAAGGAGGTCTGTGAGCGAGTCATTCGTTTCAGAGCTACGTTAAAAACAAAATCAAGCAAAAGTAGTATTACAGTCCATCTTATTTGTTTATTTATTTATTCATATAATTTACAAAAAAAAAAAGCTCTGCTCCATGAGCTCATAAACAGTGTACCACGGTTTTAAAATGTTTTAAAATGTCTCATAAATCCTAAAAGAAATTTTTAATACGAAAATTTTATTTTCATTTAATTTTCAGAAAGTTCAATGCAATTTAAGAATTTTTTCCACAGGTGAAAAAAGAAGCCTCCACAAATCTTAAACTAATCCTTAATCTCCAACTATTTCAAGTAATCCAATGGCAACTACTGTATAGTGGCATTTAGTATCGAACACCTTGAAACACCTTTCAGAAACAGACTGCACATCTATAGTCTATGTGCATCTTAATACCAATAATAAAACTATATGAACAACTTGATGATTGTACATTATAATTAACCATAAATTCAATTCATTATAATAGAGACGAGCAAGGGAAATATAAGGGCACACACACAAAAAAAAAGATATCAAAAACAGGGTGACAAATAAAAGATTATATACACATACGATCCTTAATTAAATCTGAAATATTATCACTGGCCCATGAAATTTCATCCGTGTCTGAACTTTACCGCAGTGCACTGACATTTGAAGACTTTTCCTGTCCCTGACATTTAAACTAACATCAATTAATCTGAACCTGTTCATTTAGCTAACCGGATTAAAAATCCAAACCCCCTTGCACTTTGTTGATCCCCAAGCTGCCGGTTGAGGTGAATGTAAATAATATTAGTGAGATCAGAATTAATGAGTGGCCTGCAATATGGTTTGTTAATTAAACTGCACGGCCAAAACTTGGTGCATGTTGAACATCGTACTCAATTAGATTTTGGAGGGTAGCTGTGACCATTCAGCTACAGTTACATTAATGAGGTCAGGCACGTTTGGTGAGGAAGTATGGGGTGCGGTTCGTGTTCTTCCTCTCCAGCCATAACACACCGTATCTTCATGGAGTTCTCTTTGTAAGCAGGATCTAGAACAGGTTGGGGCTCCTTTGTAACATTACTGCATACAAAGACATATTATACAATTGTTTGCTTCTCATTTTTAGCAACAGTTGTGATAGTCAGGTGTCGACATATTTTTGGCCATATAGCATTGTTTGTCCTATTAAAAAATATTTGTTGTTTCTTTTTTTCTTACTTTCTTTTGTTTTATAGCTTGATGTATGTTTTATGAAATACGATCTTTGATGCTGTTACTCTGTATATTTATTGGATTTTACAGTTTTATTGGTTCTTTTCCTTGTTATTTATTCATTTTTTTCCCTAGCCCTTGCAAATATTTTGTGCGGAATGTCAACTGCATTATATTTGTATGTTCTTCTGTTGCATTTCACGCTTTAATGCATTAAAAAAAAAGTTGATTATAGAGTATCTTGATTGTAGACAAGCTAGAAAAACAAAAAATACAATCAAACTCAACCCATGTTTCTGTGCTCTGACAACCAGAGGTGAAAGGTGAGTACATTTACTTGTTTACTCTACCCAAGATTAAGATTCAATTGTTTGTTACATGTACTTTTGAAATGATTTTTCCTGTTAGGAAACTGGGGTCCAAGTGCAGGGGCAGCTAGGATACAGCACCCCTGGAGCAGATAGGGTTAAGGGTCTCACTCGAGGACTCAACAGTGGCAACTTGGCAGTGCTGGGGCTTGAACCCATAACCTTCTGATCCACAACCCAGTAACATACAACCTTAAGCGTTTGAGACACCACTGCCCTTAAATGCATATTTCTCATATGTGTACTTTTCTTAAGTAAATGTTTTAGCGGATACTTGTTACTTTTACTCCCCTATATCCCAAAGTATTTGCACTGTACTTTCTACATCACTACATTTCTGCATGGTGTTACATTACAGAACCAGAGTGGTGCCTAATATTTGAAGTGATAAATGCTGTCTCCACCTGCTGTCTCTTATGCATCATTGCATGATTTGCCTTCCCTAAACATGTAGCAGGTGTTTAAAGAAATATTTTCGTTCATTTTATGTCTTAATATACAACACGTCCCCTGGGGTATAGTAATTGCCCTCCTGTGATGGTGGAATTAGACCGCAGAAAGAATGCAAAAGAATTTCATCATGACTCAATCTATCCATTTAATGATACTTTTTTTTTTTACACATTATTAGGGATGTTTTTAATTCATTTTACTATGACTTTTAGGCTACTGTGAGATACTACAAGATTGGTACTTTTGATACGTAAGTAAATTTGAAAGTAAGTACTTTTGTACTTTGGCCCAAGTAGAACTGTAAATGTAGGACTTCTACTTTTACTTGAGTATATATTTTTTTGGCTACTTTTACTCAAGTACAGGATTTGCGTACTTTGCCCACCTCTGCTGATAACATGAAATGGCTGTTATAAGAAAATAAATTAGGTGTATATTAGGTCTTTTATAGATAATTGGTAGACTTGTGCACTTTTAATATGTGTTATGAATGCTATGTAATTTCAAAAGGGGACCTCAAGGTTATAAAGCTTTTAGCTCAAAGTCTAATTATTATTCTTTATCCTTTAATGTCTTCATTTACCTCTGCATTATCCAACCACAAAATCAAACACATTTCTCACAATAACAAGCCCATTGTCTCTGTTTTTCAAATCACTTGCTTTTTCCTCTTCCCTTTGCAAAGCTAAAGTAATTTGGTTGTCTAATTTGGAGCTGAAACATTAGTTTTATACTTCAAAGCTATGATACTTTCCTCAAGGCTCCCAGCTCAGGCGTTTATGTTGACTTTTCTGTTTTTTGAGTTCTTTTTTTCTTGACTCATGCTGCAGCAATAAGTCCCCCCCCCCCCCCCTTCCTTCTTTCTCAATCCGACCAATAATTTGCTGACAAATAAACTACTTCAAGGAGCCCATTTGCATATAAATTATATCCAGGCATTTTCAGATAAAAAAAAAAAGCATTCTTATGAGTCCATAACTTTTGCTATGACAGTCATAATGGCAGTGGTTTGGTGCAAAAAATGAGAAAAGGATGTACGATTATATATTTAGATTTGGATTTCTGGAGAGAGAGAGAGAGAGAGAGAGAACAAAGGATTCATTGTAACCATTGATCTAAAGTTTTGACCCCCTCACATATTGTGTCTACGCACAGTCTATCTTGACATTTATTGCTAGCACAAATGTGTTTTTTAATGTTCAATTTATTATTTTATTAATTTTTATTATCATACTCTGAATCTCATGATCCGGCTATAAAAATGTGCAATTATGTTTCATGCCTTACAATGCACTGAGATCAAATTACTTTTTTGCTGCAAAAAAGATGAGTAGATTAATAAAGGGATATTTGACATTAAAATGTAGCATCTTTCGATTTAAACACTCTTTAAAATTATTTACATTGCAGCTTAAAATTTGTAGACTTGTCTGGTAAATTGTGTTGTTTTTTTATAATGCAATTTATATGTAGTTTAATTGTCTACACCATTTGGCCAAACGTTTGTTGACACCTGACCATCACATGTGGTTATTTCCCAAATTGTTGGCACACAATTATATAAAATGTCATGAATGTCATAGAACTAAAAGATTTGACAATGCTCCTGTGTATAAAGCATGCTATATGGTGTGTTAAGGTTGTAGTAGAAGAGCTCAAGTGTCCTGCACAGAACCCTGACCTAAACTGCACTGAACACCCTCCTGAACACACAGAGTGCACCCCAGGTCTCCTCGACCAACAGCAGACCAACAGCAGTGCCTGACCTCACTAATGCTCTTGTGGCTGAATTGGAAAGTGCCCAGAACCATGCTTCGAAATCTACTGGAAAGCCCTCCCAGAACAGACAATGTTATTATAACAGTGAAGGAGACTACATCTAGAATGGGATGTTCAACAAGCATATATTGTGTGAGTGGTATGTTCAAAAGTCCACAAACCTTTGTCCATCTTGGGTACATTGGATGGATTTGTGGACTCATATACATTTGGGGACTCATATAAATTGTTTACTACTTGCTCCACACTGTGAATGAATTCTGCAAAGCTTAGAAATCACCAGCTGCTGTTAGGCATGCACTTTAATGTGTCACAGAGATAATGAAAAGTTCTTCTGGAGAGAAAGAGTGAGAGAGAAAGAAAGAGAGAGAGAGATCTGACTGAAGTGCAAGACAAATCCTCTGGTAGCATGTCAGGGTCTCTGTTAATGGTTGCTAAGATGCTGGAGACTTGAGTGATATCAGGACAAGAGATGAGGCATGGTGTAAGCCCAGACATACCGTATATACTATTAAACCGCAACAAAAACTTGGAAATCACCTGGTAATCCATCAGAGAAACAACCAGATGCAACAGAGCCAAAGAAACTGTGAAATCTAGAAGCTTAAATAATGGAACTTCAACTGTTGAGCCCTTGAACCAGGCCGTTAACCCTATCTGCTCCAGGGGTGCTGTATCCTGGCTGACCCCAGCTTCCTAACTGGGATATGCAAAAAATTATTTCACTGTACTGTAAGGTATATATATATCTTCATATACCGTATATGTCACAGGGCATAAGATAATCATACCCCTAGTTCTTTCTCCAAGCTGTTTAAAGATCTTAGGCCATGACAACCCTAAAGCACACTACAGTACAGTTTAATCTGCACCCCTTTTCCTGTCTAGTCTATGCAAGAACCAACTTCAGTTGGACTCCCTGCTGAGATCGTGGCCAACCATGTGTTTGGTGTCAAGTGATCTTTAGGTTGTATGTGACAATACAACAAGAAAACTCACTGCTACAATAGACAATGTAGAGATAAAACATACACAAGAAGCATTTCTTCTTGTTTCCCTTCCCACTGAGAGAGATGCACTCATCAATATTCTCACCATCCTGGCTCCAGGAGGATACAGCTGCATCACTGCAAGCAATCAGTGGTGCATGAATATTCCCAGAGCAGACGGAATGAAGGGAAGCCCAACACCCTGTGCACCATCAGTTTATTCTCCTGTTTTTTTCATAGAGCGAGAGGTTAAAAGCTGGCAAGTTACAAGTTTGATATAATTAGATTCCACTTGCAGAATGTGTGAGAAATGTTTTAACAGTAGCACCCTAATTTAAGAACTCCCTTGGTTTAATACAGTAGCCCACAGATGGTGATCAGGCTCAAATTTCTAAAATAGTGACAAAACTCTTACACTGGGCCTTATAGCACTTTCCTCTAATTTGGGTTCGTTATAATCCATCCTACTTCCTGTATCATGATGTTTTCATTTCCGTTACTTCTGATTTCGGTATACAGTGGAACCTTGGATTACGAGCATAATTCGTTCCGGAATTCCAAAACACTTGTAAACCAAAGCGAAGTTTCCCATAGGAAATAATGGAAATTCAAATTACTTGTTCCACAGCCCAAAAAAATAAATACATAAAAATAATTAACACAAAATATAAAGTAAAAATAAAACAAATTAACCAGCACTTTACCTTTAAAAAGAAGCAAAAATAAATCCCGACAGATAAGCGTTTCCATTTATGCGCGCAGGCGCTGTGTGTGTGTGTTTCTCTCTCTTGCGCTGCGGAGTGTGTGCGTTATGTGTGTGAGCGCGCGTAATTTGACACCGTGCCGGTTCACACACACTTTCTCTCTCTAGCGCCTTTAGTGTCTTTGTGTGTGTGTGTGTGCGTGTGTACACACACAGTAAAGGCGAGAGAGAGAGAGAGAGAGAGGGAGAGAATGTGTGAACCGGCATGGTGTCAAATTATGTGCGCGCACACACATAAGGCACACACTTAACGACAGAGAGGGAGAAAATAGATTTTTTACCTCTAATGAGACTTTCTTTTGCTTTACACGCGCGCACACATGTTATAAGAAACAGTACACGCTCACTGTACACACGCGCTTTCAAACACAAAATAAAATGTGTTTTACGAACACACCCATGGTCACAGTGTTATACTAAACAGTACACAAGTGCACGGATGTTGATTATACCAGTAAGAGACGCGCACTAAGACCCAGCAGGGGAGACGATTCCCGGCAATTCCGCAGCGCAAGAGAGAGAAAAACCGTTGGCTTAGTTGTGATCACGTGACGCTCGGCGTCAAAACAAGAAGC
>JAOVVA010000016.1:2732394-2744746 GCA_028565275.1 Leiocassis micropogon
CAATGTAGAAAGAAATAAAAATCAGGAACCATCATGGAGTTAGAAAGTGTTCTAAAACTTTTGAACGGTAGTGTATGTATACTGTAGATGGTACAATAAAAACAATTTTAAAAGCAGCATTGAAAAAAAAACTGAAGGATAGAAATGTTAAAAACAGTTCTAAAAGCAGCATATGAAACTATATACTGTAAACAAATAGACTGTAAATATGTATGCAGAATAGAGTACAAAACCAGATATATGTCCCAAAGTCTGCAATGAGTGTGCAAAGAGTCTGCAATGACTGTGCAATGTGTGGAATATTGTGGAAAAATACATTATACAGTACATTATACCTTTATTCTGTCCTACTATCTTGTTTTTGTTGTTGGTGTTGCAGTGCTTAAAATAAGTGCATAGCTTGCACTTTTATCTGAAATAAATTAATGCATAAATAAATAAATAAACAAGTTTTTTAAAACAAAATATGGTACTGGTTTGAATAATCTTTTTAATGAATTCATAAATTCCCATGTGCTTTTGATGTGTAATCTTGAGCACAACAATGGAACAAACACAACTTTTACAGGAAGAGCAATGCAGTAAATATCGTTTAAAGGAATAAGTTGCTATGGTTATCTGACTAATCTGACTAATCTAATTTTATCTGACTTCAGAGAGAATCAATTTGCATTATTTCTGTTGCATCCTCTCAGCGTTCTCTGGAGCCAGAGGCCTGATATGTAAGAAAATATGTATGAAAAAACAGACAGTGAGAGAGAGAGAGAGAGAGAGAGAGAGAGAGCGCGTGAGAGAGTCTGCATTCTAAGTGAGACACTGCTTTCAATCCGTTTGAACTATTCCATTTAAGAGACATGCTTTATATTTATTAAGAGTTAGCAATTCTAAGTTTAAAATTCTTTACAACATATCTGGTTAAAAAACCTTTTAATATACTACTTATAATTGCATCTATTCAAACACAATGTGCTGTTCTATTAATTATTAAGTAAATATTAAAAGTAAACACTGAGTTAGTATTGTAACACATGCTCAAGCAAAATATTATTCTTAAGTGGCACGGTGGCTTAGTGGTTAGCACTGTGTTCAATTCCCACCTCTGGTTTGTGTGCGTGAAGTTTGCATGTTCTCTCCAGGTTTTGTGGGTTTCCTCCAGGTGCTCTGGTTTCCTCCCACAGTCCAAAGACAGATGAGGCTAATTGGCATTCCCAAATTGCTTGTAGTGTGTGAATGAGCGTGTGAGAGTGTGTGTGCGCCCAGTGATGGATTGGTACCCCGTCCAGGGTGTACTTTTCTTCATGCTAAGTCTCCTGGGATAGGCCCTATAGGCCCCCTCAACCCTGTATATAGAATAAAGCGGTATAGACAATGAATGAATGAATGAATGAATGAATGAATGTTCCACTTGTCCACTGTTACAGCATTAATAACTCTAAGCACTAAATCAACTTACTTAATTTAGGCATATTATAAAAATATATGATTGAAAATGAGGTCAAAATGTTTAATTATAAAATTACACATCTAAACTGGCAAGGCCCCATTCTATTAATACTGGTTAGCACTGGGGCCTTGCACCTTCAGGGTCGAGGGTTCGAGTCTGTATGTTGTTGCATGTTATTCCTATGTTTAGTGGGTTTTCTCCAGGTATTGTGGTGTGTGTGTGTGTGTGTGTGTGTGTGTGTGTGTGTGTGTGTATAAGTGCTTCTGTGTCTGTAGCCAGTGATATATTGGCACCCCATCCATGGTGCACCCTGCCTAGTGCCCTGATCAAAGTCTCCATCACTGAATAGTTGATAATCTTACTGGACTTCATATCAAGTAAAACACATTTCCTCTTTAACAATTGCACATTCAACCTCAGAACACAGTGATAGAAGCGATATATTTATGGCTATAATAATCAGACTTTTGAGTCTGATTATTTTCAAGGTTTCTTCTTCATGTTCTATTCTAAGGATTCTGTTCCTGTTAAGCTGCTTTGCAGTGACTGTTGTTAAAAGCTCTGTACAAGTAAAATTGAATTTTACAAACACTTTTACTCTTTTCGATGTTTTTGCAATCCCACAATTTGTTCATGCCAGTAAAGCTTACTAAATTAAAAATGTTCCTTTCTTCTATTGTAGAATAACGATCAGTTAACAAAAATCAAAACCCATTACCATTTTTGTTTGGCAAAAAAATATTGTGGAAAAATTACTTGGTTCATCAGGTTACTACATTAATTAGAGTTAATATTTTAAATGTTAAACCTTTTGGGAATATTATATTAATGTATTTAATGAAATATGACTAAAAACATCTGTTTATCATTTAGCAAGTTGCACTCATCTGATGTCAGTGCAAATTTAATTAGAAATGATGATTTGGTCTAAATTAATGTTATTAAAATTTAGTAATAGTGTAGTGGCAGCACGGTGGTTTAGTGGTTATGGTCCGGGTTCGATTGCCACCTCAGTCTGTGTGCATGGAGTTTGCATGTTCTCCTTGTGCTTGGTGGGTTTCCTCCGGGTACTCCGGTTTCCTCCCACAGTCAAAAAGATTAGGTTCATTCGTTCCCCAATTTGCCCGTAGTGTTTGAATGCACATGTTAATGTTAACTGGAGGTCCTACAACAGTCATAAAAATGGGAATAATTACAATGGTCACCATTGGCCTCCACAGTCCCTAGTTGGACTACAAAGGTTCCTGCTGTATATGGATGGGTGATGGAGTAGTGTGGTACGAATTTAGTGTGTAAAAAAAATAGCTCATGGTATTTGAGGTTATGGAGGTTAACACTGTCGAATTGCTGAAAATTAGGAATGTGAATGGTGAAATTAGACAGAAAATCAAAGAAAGACAAAGAAAAAGTCTGGATTTTATTGTGCTCAAAGACTCTCCAAAAGGGATGGTAGATAGACAAATAGAGAGACTGACAGATAAACAAATAGATCTTCTATTTTGGTGAAATTCTGTGAATTCAGTTGATTGCAGTTTGGGTTTGGCAGGATGCATTACCAAAACTATCCTTACCTTGATAAAGAGGACATTTCTAGATTTTGATACAATCAGAAAATTAAGACAGAAACCATGTGCCTGACCTCCATCATATTGTTTTTCAAGCAGATATAAAACACTTACAGATGGACCTTTTTCTGCAACACAGCTGAAAATATTCTCGGTAACAAATGTTTGTTTATGCTTGAAGAATGTTGGTGCTGAAATGAAATGAGCTGAAATGATAATCACACCAGGTAAGATATTCAGGAGTGTGGCATTCCATGTTGAAGAAACTTTGGTTAAGAAAACGTTGGGGATTAGACTGCAAGACAATGCTCCAGTCTCAGATGAGGAATGACAAAGCAAGGTATTTCTTAAAAGATTGCCCAGTACACATCTCGAACAACTGTGTTCACAGCAAGTTCCAAAGACTGCTGTCACAAAAAAGCACCATCTGTTAATAAGATTTCCCCCCTTGTGTGTGAGCTTTTCCTCTGGCACCTACAATATATTTATTTATGGATGTATTGCACTTGGGCATTTAAGAGTTCTGGAGATGAAAAGGGACAATTCAGGTGTGGAAGTGATGACATATCTGAACCAGTGAAGAAATCCATGTTTCCTAAAGGGAAAGGATTACAAACACAAGGATGGACACAAGATGAGTTTGGGTCATTAATGATGAAATATGAATAAATTATTTGGAAAGAACAAATAGTTGTTTTTTTTTTTTTTACTATTTACTGTTAGTTTTTTAAACAAATACAAGATTTCAAGAATACAAGAAGTCACCAGGCATCTGGTTGAGGCTAGAGGTATGCTTTAAGACTGAGATCCCATGGTCCCATGAGACACAACAAAAAATTTGCATGAGCAGGGGAATTTACTTTTGTGCAGGTGTGAGCGAGGAGTCAAACAGGAAGCTCACAGGGCAAACAAAGAGCACTGGAGCATGCATTTACAGTATCCTTAATAACTGCTCGGTTGTGGTCTAAGTTTGTTAGGAAATATCACAGATATGTGCAAACAAGCAAATAAAAAATAACTGCAATGCATTTCTCTTTAGATTAGAGAAATTACACTATGATATATAACTTGAAGAATGTAGCTGAGGTAAAGGAACTGGGCAAATTCCAAATTCCTATTAATAATAATAATAATAATAATAATAATAATAATAATAGTAGTAAATGCTCTAGCATTTGTACAATTCATAAATGTGAAATTTAGTTAATGAAGTCAATGAGCCACAAGAAGGAGTTCTTCTTTCACGTTTCATTTTACCTGAAAATTGGTGCTGTCATGTGACCTATCCTCATTTTTGGGGGCAAAAAAAGTCAACCCATCTGTTACAGTACTTCCTTGATCAGCCAGCCACTTAACTCTCAGAGGTTAGTCTTGTCGCATATGGTTGCATAGTGGTTAATACTGTGGCCTCGTGCCTCTAGAGGTGAAGGTTCGAGTCCTGCTTTGGGTCCGTGTGCATGCAGACAAAAAGCCTGTAATGTGCTTATGCTTGTGCAGTGTGATGCACTGACACCTCTACCAGGGTATCGCCTCATGAGTCCTGTGGATGGAGCTTCATGGCTCCCATGACCCTGTACAGAATAAGTCGTATAGTGCGGTTAGATTTGTGCTATGGCAAATAGGTGAAATGCATCAAATTTTCAATTTTGCCAAAATTGGTTGATAAACACCTCATCGTCCTGATCCTTCAACAGAATTCATTCATTTCATCTTAAACATTGTTTGTTTTAAAGCACTTTAATGAACACTACAAGCTGGTTACTCCAGTTGTGATAGAGAAATATGCATTTTCTTGCTACAAAACAGCACTGCTGGTCAAAGTTATTTTTAAGGGGAAGCAAAATGAGGCTGAGCATTCGCTCTTCCTTACATGCCACAGAATCCTCATTTACATATTATAAAAATAGGATTTTAACTGAGTTTTTTAAGCACATACTCTTAATAAAACATATCTCAGCAACTTCACAACATACAGTAATAAACTTTGTTTCAAAATGGAGCTTATTGAACCGGGAATCTAAATATATGCAGAACTCAAATGACCCTGATTTGATGTCAGAGGTCATCAGGCTGGCTCTGATAAATGCATGTAAGGTTTGCCTTCATAAACCGAGCATTTCAAGTAAAAGGTCAACACTAATAATTTCACAAATGTGGGCCAAATGCATTCACCAAGAATTGTAAAGGATTACTAAAGGATATTTTGTCAAGTTTAAATTAATAAAAAATATAATAAGCACATTTGTCATTTAACTGACACTGACTGCTTTCAACCGATGACCTATTTCTAGGAAAGTTTCTTGCAATAATATGCAGTCTAAGCAGAAATTTATCAGCAGAACTCCTCCACAGACACCCTAACATTCAGTCTAGGCTTGTGTACCTTAGCTGGAGGATTGCGTAGAAAAAAGAAAAAAAGGCACTATAGTGCTCTGTAAAACAGCTGCTTCGTGTTGATGCCACGAAGTTAACTGATAGCACTGACTGAACAATTTATTTGTTTCTTAACAGGACATCAGTTAGCCGTTAGCACCACAATCTGCAACCTGCAATCCCGATAAAATTATAAAACTAACAGACATTATTTTTGCCCAAGCAGATTTGCCATGCCATAAGAAGGAAAAAAAGCATGCATAAGATACAGTAGGATCGTATGATGAAACGTAAGCCATCTCAGGATGCTGATCTTGAGGCTCCAAGGTTCTGCAGAACATGATCATGGAACGTATATTCTCCTGAGGAGCTACCCCAAAACCATTACTACTGCTTTTTAGCTTTTATCTTCCATTAAAAGCTGAACCTCATCTAATATTTACAGAGAATGCATTAGAACCTCAACCTCGTCTCCTTTTCTTTCTTTCTTTCTTTCTTTCTCTCTACAGCTGTCAGTGTGCTCCTATGCCAACACAAAAGTTATAGGCTTTTTTTTGTTGGTTTTCCGAAGAGAAACCGAAGAGGAATCATAAGTGACTACACATATACACTAAAAGGGAAGCAGTGTGTGTGTTTGTTTCGGAGAAAAAGAGAGAGAGAGAGAGAGAGAGAGAGAGAGAGAGAGAGAACAAACCCAAGCGTATATCAGTGTCTATGATCAGTGTCTCTCACCTCTCGAGGTGTTATCAGCACTGAGTTAGTCTTTTGCGGTTGGGGGTGATATGTAATAGGAGTACTGTGCTTTGCCCTGTAGGTTCCCTGATACACACCCATGACACACAGCACACAGATTGAACACAGCTGATAGCAGCCCAGTGTAACTCACTGCTGCTTTTCAAACCGAATGGAGATCCATTAAATGAATCGTTGCAATCTACTATTTGTGTTCTATATATTTTGGTGAACATTTAATATTGTGATTGAAACAATTAAGGGAATCGGGAACCTGTACTATACATACAGTATGTTGACATTTAATAGAATTTTTATACTCTCATGTTGACCCCATGTTCAAAAGGAACCGAACCACCACCTGAGCAGACTCCATGGAACAAGAATAGATGATGTACACTAGCTACCGTTCCAAAGACGGGGATAGCGATATGAAGGGAAGGATAGTTTATAGTCCGGAATTACACCAAGGTCGTGTGCATTGTCCGATAGCGTGAGATGCAAGTTTTCTCAAGCGAGATCGCAAAAATCCTGATGCAGGCATGTATCTCCAGGGATATACAGCATCTCATTTTTGCTGGGCTTTAATTTCAGATGATGAGCTGCCATTCATTAGCTGCCAGACATGCTGAGATACGAGCTGAAACATGAGTGTCAGAGGGAGAAATAGAAAGGTTGATTTGAGTGTCATAAGCAAAGCAATGGTATGAAATGCCACTGACGCATATCCTGACTGAGAAAACAGGTATAAGTGGGATATAGAAAAGGACCATGCATTGAGCCTTGCGGGGCACCAATAAAGAAGATGTCGATGCCCTTCACGTCACCTGATATGACTGTCTGTCCAGATACGAGGCAAGCCATGCTAGTCCATGTTTCATGAGTTTGGACAAAAGAAACTTGTTTCCACTCCACTTTTAAAGCTTCTCAATGAGAGCCACAATGGCCGCTTCTGTTTAGTTCATCACTTTGAAGCCAGATTAGGATCCTGGAGGTTTTTCTCAGGACGAAGGACACACGACTAAATATGTACAGTGTGTTAAAGAAGGAGACAAGTGATACTAGCCAGCCAGTTTTGATGTCTAAGGTGTCTAGTGCAAGCTTTTTTTTTTCAGGAGTTGTACTTGCTACCTTGAAGTTAGTCAGTATTCGACCAGATGTTACGGAGTGATTTACATATGGAAGTGATGACAGGAAGGAGGACTTGTGAAGTTGTCTGCAGTATGGCAGAAGGATGGGATCCAGCAGGGAGGGATTGTTAAATAAAAAGGCAGCAGAATCTGTTCTGTAAGAAGGAGATATTACAGTATGTCTTTGTTATTTGTCTTTGTCCTTGTTTGATATTATGTTATTGTCACATATACAGGACTGTGCAAAAGACTTAGGCACCATATTATCTTTAGTACAAATGATCTTATATATGTTTATCATGTCTGCATTATGATGTAGAAAACCATTCACTATTTCCAAACATAATAATTAATGAAGAAATAACACTACAGAAGAATAGTTGCATTCCTGTAAAGAAATCAAGGTATTACACGACAGACCAGTTTTCAGATGGAAACCAAAAAACCTAATGTAGGCTCCTGGGTTTTGCATGAAAATAGAAAGAATATATTCCAGCACTTTCTTACTTATATAACTGTATACTATATACAGTGTCTCAGAGCAGAAAGGAGTAAGGGCCTTACTCAAGGGCCAAACAGTGCAAACTTGGTTGAGCCGAGACTCAAACTGCCAACCTTCTGATTAGTAACTCAGAGTCTTAACCTGTTGCTAATAGCTACCACTGCCCTAATGTTAGGTTAGATTGGAGGGCAAGAGGCTTGAATGGGTAAAGTTCTGGGTTACTAAACGGAAGGTCAGGTGTTCAAGCCCCAGCACCACCAAGCTTTACTGTTGAGGCCTGAGCAAGGCCTTTAACCCAATCTGCTCCACGGGTGCTGTATCCTGCGTTCTGACCCCAGCTTTATCACTGAGATATGCGTAAAAAAAAATTTTAAACCACTGTTCTGTAAGGTACAGTACATGTGACAAAAAACTGAATCTTAATCTTAAAAGGTTTGGGATAATACTGAAAGAAAGATTTTACATCAAGAAACGTGACAAAATTATTAGTAGTTAAGGAAGGGAAAGGGTTAAGAAGAAAAGAAAATCTTATAGCGCTTGCTTGCAACAGATGTTCAAGCCTTATTTTAATTAAGGATATTTTGGCTGTAATCACAACAGTGGAGAACTTTAAATGAAGAGATAGTTTGCTGTAAATAACCTTAATACTCTCCAATTGCTGTATATCCTGTCTGATAGCCAGGGAGACAGATTTTTTTTTTTGACAGGAGCGTCAAGAAGGTCTATGAAAGGGGGAAATGAAGATAATTGATGGCTTGATGGTTGATTCAAGCAATTGTTAGGAAACAGAGTCAAGATGGGGTAAGGTTTTCTTTGGGATGCTTAGATGGAAGGGTGGAGGGTGCAGGGAAGGTGGAGATGGAGGGTGCAGGGAGGGTGGAGGGTGCAAAAAAGGTAGAGGGTGCAGCACTGGTAGAGGCATGTAATCAAATGTTAAACAAGTGAAAGATACCCTCTGAACTGTTATTGTGAAAATCAGAGCCAAGTTACATCACCCAGGGTGCAGCTGAAGGAAGTCAAAGCACCAACCAGAATGTTTCCTGACTTATGTACCTACGGGCGGTTGTTGATGGTCATGTCAAAATAGTACAACAAAGAAAAGTGTGGTATTTGTCTTAAGGGTGCTTCTTCAAGAAGAGATCTTTATAGGAGAGTAACTATGGTGCCACCAGAAGGGAAGAACCTCAAGAGGATTGAGGAAAGTTTTCTATGCTGCTGAGAAAGTGACAGATAACAGTGATATGAAGAAGATCAATAACAGAGATAACAGTAACAGGTAAGCAATTCAAATGATTAGACGCAGATGATCACTGTCCCTGTTGGTTTTCCCCTGGTTTTCCCTGTTGGTTTTTCTTGGTTCGTGTAAGAGAAAAATCAGCTAACATCACTGAATTCTCTAGAGTGACCAAATATCTTAATCAGTGCCAGAAAGTGGAGAGAACACAAGCTGAGATGAAGCCAGCATTCTGGATGACAGGCTGACAGTTCAAGAGCCCGACCTACTGTACCACCACCACCACCACGCTGAAGACTGAAACACCACTGAAGGTGAGATGAGGTTGTGAGGTCTTGCGAGTAATGTGGTTTGCGAGTGTTCTGCAAGACAAGCAAAGATTTTTAATAGATTTTGACTTGGAAAACGAACAAGTCTTGGTCTGAGACACTGTATCGTGGTGGATCCCAGCTTTCTACCTGGTAAAGGCAAAGAAATAATAATTTGACTATGCATTAATGTACAGTACTTAGGCACCATATTATCTTCACAAAATGTTATATACTGTATGTTTATCATGTTCATGAATTATTATGTAAGCTATATATTCACTATTTCAAAACATACCTTAAAAATAAATAAATAAATAAAACATGATAGAGGAAAAAAAAAGCATCATATTACATGACAGACTAGTTTTCCAGATGGAAACAAACAAACAAACAAAAAAAAAAAACCAAAGTAGGCTACTGCATGGTTTTGCATGAAAATAGAAAGCAGCGAGTGTGAAAAAGCTACCAGAACCGCTCATATCTTCCAGCACACTCAATAAAACCTAACAGCTGTTTTCTTAACAGTTCTGGCTGCACATAGTCAGCAAGTCTTGGGCACATATGAAAAAAAATTCCAGAAGCCTTTGAAAACATTTCTACATAAAATAAACTTATAAAGAACACTTTAAATAGTCATAAAATAAACACAGTCTATATTTGTGAAATGTGAAAACATTTGCATGGAAATAATCAGTAATCTTAGATCCTGATATGTGCAGTTATACTGTATAAGTAGACCAGATGTTAGGTTTTACAGAAAGGGCTGGAATATATGCTGGAAATATTCTGGTAACTTTCTCACACTTGCTTCTTTCTATTTTCATGCAAAACCCAGGAGCCTACATTAGGTTTTTTGGTTTCCATCTGAAAACTGGTCTGTCATGTAACACGTTGATTTCTTTACAGGAATGCAACTATTCTTCTGTAGTGTTATTTCTTTATTAATTATTATGTTTGGAAACAGTGAATGGTTTTGTACTGTACATCATAATGCAGACATGATAAACATATATAACATAATTTGTACTAAAGATAATATGGTGCCTAAGACCTGCACATAATTTATAACATATCGAAGTGTGAAGTGTGGAATGAATGAAGGAATCAGATGTGAGAAAATGTGAGAGTCAGATGAAACAAAACCAAGAATGTCAGCAAAACTGAAATATGTGAGGCACAGAGGGGAAAAGGGGAAGTCCTTGGTTGATGTTTTATATGTTCAGAAACAAGGGAAGCCAAAAAAACGCTCTTTAGACACCTGAGACAACTAATTAGCCATTTACCAACAGGCCCACTAAGATAAATACTGACGCCAAGCAGATGGTCCACTAAAGAATGCCAATCACTAAAAAGCAGGAGTCTAACTTATCACGCTGAGATAAAAGAAAAAGTCTAATTTATCAAGCACTGACGGCAAAATAATTCATATGATTAAGCTGTAATGAATATCAAGAAAATATTTCACCTTGATTTGAAATAAATGAGGTCTATCTTAAACTCTTATGTTAAAAAGGACCCCTATTTTATTTTCTTAGCATCAGTGGAATGCAGGGGACATCATCAAAATGAAAAAGTGTCATGTTGCCCTAATAGTCACTCAATTTATATCATTAACATGTCAAAAATAACCTTGAAAATGGCTGACAGCTAGGTATGAGGTGGCAAGAGTCCTAATGTGTAGTCCATTAATTTTGCATCAATATTAACCTTTGCAAGGTGATTGGAGGGAGCAGTAGATCTCAAAGTCCTCATGTTGTCCTTTGGCACAGCGTGCACCCTAATAGAGCAGGCTGAATTAGACTGATGCTTCAGAGACAGTTTGTTCAGATAAAATAACTATCAGGAGTCTGGCAGGCGCTAGTGAGAACAAATCGTGTTCATTTTCACCTACATTTTAACTTCAGTTGTCACACACACAGGGCTCATATTTCAGGAAAGCCTACTGTTTGTTGCACTGCTGTTTAAGGCCAGTGATTAAGATGTTGAGGCTTGAGTTCTTTCAAACAGAGAGAGAAGATTTCGGATTTGGATAGACAGGAGTATGGGAACTAAAAGAAAACAGATCAGAAAGCATTAGATAGAGATAACGTTCCATACCAGTCACAGTCAGACAAAACGGAAGGGAAAAATCAGTTAGGATGCTTTTACACCTTCATGAATTTGATAATGAAGCAGTGAGATTTTGAGATTGGATAGTGATGAACTGGGGCTCTGCTAAGAACCGCAAAGAACATCACATGCTCCGTCAGGATCACATGGCAATATGTGGCGATTCTCAAATAACGCAGCCCTAGCTAACTAGTCTGGGTAGCTGTATATCAAGTAGACGTGTAGTACACCACATGGGACGAAAGAAAGCTTTATTTCCCCCAGCACTTTAGTGCTCTTATATCAGTGGTGAGGATGAAGAGATTTGAGGCTCAGCACTAGACTGAGAAAATACTATAGTAAATATTACACTGTTTTTGAAGCTTACTATAGTAAATTCCTATAGTAAATACTAGAGTCAATTACTTATAGTAGATATAACAGTTTACTACAGGGTGTAATAAGTACCATAGTAAATACAACAGTTTACTACAAAGTGTAGTAATTATTATAATAAATACTACAATTTACTACAGTGTGTAGTAAGAACTACAGTAAATACTACAGCGTATTGTCAATTATTATAGTAATGCTATACTAATTATGATATTAAATACTACAGTTTAGTACAGTACATACTAATTACTATAATAAATACTACAGTTTACTATAGCATTTTGTCAATAAGTATAGTAAATACTACATTTTACTACAGGTTGTAGTTATTACTATAATACATACAGTACACAGTGAAACCTTGGATTGCGAGTAATGCGGTTTGCGAGTGTTCCGCAAGATGAGCAAAGATTTTTAATAAATTTTGACTTGGAAAATGAACAAGTCACATGATCCAAACTGAGCCAACGATTTTTCTCTCTCTTGTGAGGGTTTCTCTACGGAATTGTGGGTAATCGTCTCCCCTGCTGGGTCTTAGTGCGCGTCTCTTACTGGTGTAATCAACATCCGTGCACGC
>JAOVVA010000016.1:2746872-2772551 GCA_028565275.1 Leiocassis micropogon
AACTTGGTGGTTGTGGGGTTTGAACCTGGGATCTTCCGAACCGTAGTCCAATGCTTTAACCACTGAGCTACCCCTGATTACCCCTAATTAAGAAGAGGCTGGGTCTTTCGCCTTTGTCTTGGCCTGCTGCACACTGTGACTTTGTCTTTGGCCCTGATACCTTTACTGGTGCCACCTAATGATCGCACGAACTGCACAGGTATCAGGACCCTTAAATAGACACGCCGCCGCAGAGACAATCAGTGTGAATGCGGCGGCATGTCTATTTAAGTGTCCTGATACCTGCGCACTTTTTTACGCGGTTCTATCCCTCGTGAGACCCGCGTTGTTACAATTTCCTGTACATTTCACGCAATCGATTAAGAAAAATGGTAATCGATTTTAATTGTTAAAAATTCCTAAAACACGGGATGTTGCATGTTTTCCGCACACCCAGGCAATTGCTGGGTAGCTGAAACACGTATAAAGTTTGAGCAACGCTTGGGTGTATAATACCCAATAAATGTACATGCTCCGAACACGGTTGTGTAAAATGCCAGATGACGTATCTGGCAGCACAGTAGCTTAGTGGTTTGCACTCTGGCCTCACCCTTTAAGGGTCAGGGTTCGATTCCCTGTGTGTGGAGTTTGCATGTTCTCCCCATGCTTGGTGGGTTTATTCCCTGTACCCTGGTTTACTCCCACAATCCAAAGACATGAAGATTAGGCTAACTGGCATTTCCAAATTGGCCGCAGTGTGTGAGTGTGTGTATGCTTGTATGCTCTGCGGTGGATTGGCCCCGCCACCCAGGGTGTACCCGGCCCTGAGTTCTGAGACCCAGAGATAGGCTCCAGGCTTCCCTGTGACCCTGAACAGGATAATCAGCATGAGTGAGAAGAATGCGAGAAAAAGCGACTCCCGGATGCGGATGTACTTTGGTTTTCAAAAGAAAATCTTCCAAGTAAATCACCAATGAACGAAAATCTTAACATGAAGAGCGTGACAATAAATCTGTCACAAGAATCATGTGCCAATGGTAAATGATAAATGTAGTTTAGTGTGTGTTAATAATGTTAATATATGCAGTATGTAAGTATGTAATAGTGAAAGGTAGTGCACTTGATTTTCAGGAAACACAACGAGTGCAAAAAAGCACTGTATTGTGTGGTTAAACTGATTATTAATCTATCATTGATTGGTTTAATCAAACTGATGACTGATTATGGAATGGTTACCAACTCCTGTACAGTACTTAATTTCTGGATTCAAAATTTAATAATAAAGAACAATATAGTATATCTTTGACCAACCATGTCTTACCTGCCAGTGGTGGTCCAATGAGCACTGGGCAGCACTCAACAATCGTGGTAAGGCCCACAGCGCTTGAGAATCTCTGAGGTCCTACCAGGTCCATGAGTGTCTCAAAGAGCACGGCGCTCACCATGCCGAATGCAAACCCAAAGAAAACAGCGTACACCACCATGCCAGTGTAGGTCTGAGCCAGTGGGCATAGTACATGGCACACACCATTATAGAGAATAGCAAAGCTAAAAAAGTACTGTATCTTTGGCCGCACCCAGCGTGTGTTGGCCAACAGTCCCATGGAGGGACGAGCAATCATGTCCACAAAAGCCAAGATAGAGAGCAGCAAGGCTGCTGAGTACTCATCTACACCGTTGTCCTTGGCATACGGAGAAAGGAAGACAATAGGGGCGAAGAAGCCTAAAAACATAATGACGTTTCCTGAAAGGTAGATGAGAAAGCCCCGGTGCTTGAAAAGTGACAAGTCAAGGTATTTGTTGATAATTTGACATGCTGTAGGCTTCTCTGTCTTAGTGGTTTGAACCTCTTCATCATCATTCTTGGCATCGTTCTTTGTCGAAGGCTGGGGCAGTGGCCTCATAAGGGATCCAGCCACGCAGCAGTTGAGCAAAAGCCCCCCGAGAATAAGGAAGCTGCCTCTCCAGCCGTAAGCGTTGATGAGGTACTGGTTTAGGGGAGCTAGAGTGCTTAAAAAGACAGGGCTCCCTGCCATGGCCAAGCCATTAGCAATGGGACGCTTTTTGTAAAAGTATTTGCCGATCATGGTCAAGGCCGGCTGGAGGTTGAAGGCAAGACCAAAACCTTTGGGAGGGAGAGAATAGTTAGTGCAGAAATCAATGAACCACTAAACATTTTAGTGACTAATCTAAGTTTTTATGTCATATACACACTGATTGCTATTTTTAAAAATTTATTTTACATAATTAACACTGCATGTATTTTTTTACCCACTCACCCCCAATCACTCCGATGCAGATGTATAGCTCTACGACACTGTTGCAAAACGATGCAGCGATCATGCTGATGGAGCAGAGGACTCCGCCCACCATCATTACTGGCCGGCTGCCATATTTGTTTACAAGGATACTGCTTATAGGGCCTGAAATAAACAATTAAAACAGAACAATGCAGACAGAAATTAAATGTTATCTCTGGATAAAGCAGAAAATACTGTTTCATGCTGTTTTCTGAGAAATGAGAGTTAATTACTGTTTACTACCAGAACTATCAATTTACAAAGAGTGTTCGAGTCAAACTGGGACTTTTGATTGTGTAGAATAACAGGAAAAAATTCATTTCTCTATATAGTCCCCTGCTACACTAATTCACTTTTCCCAGTGTTTTATGTAAGGAACGAATATCCAACAGTATTTCATAACGAGGTACATTTTCTGAAGAAAATGTGACTGGTGCTTGCCTTGGCCTAGGGTGTGGCTTGACAGCTTCACAATTGATTCTGAGAGATTGATTGGTTGCCTGAGTAAAATGAGCCCACCCCCATGTTAGCATGTTGCTAGCATGATACTAACCTGATTAGCATGTTGCTAGCTACATGCTAATATAGTAATCCTGATGCTAGCAACATGCTAATCAGTGTTTCCCAGTTTTTCATGTGAGAAACGAATATCCAACAGTATTTTACAATTATTATCAGAGCCTGAGGAAGTTAAAGCAACAGGCTGGGGGAGGGGCTCTGCTTATATGAGGTCACACATGAAAGGAGAAAAACTAATTGATTTGTTTAAGCTAAAACAAAATGGCAAAAAAAATACAAAAAGCAGGAAATGTTGTATTGTTTATGCACACGGTGAAGATCTTTCTGAATTTCTAAAAATCAAAAAAGTAAGATTTTGCATAACAGGTCCCTTTGAAGGGTCTTTATACCATCTTCAAAAAAAGGTATTACAAATTACTACATAAAGATATCCTAAATAAAATTATTTTAGGGGCTTAAAATTAGCCCTAAAGCCATCTAGGGTGTTAACATTTTTAAAGCTTTAATGTGTCCTGAACATACATCTTTAATAGGGCTCTAGTTTCCATGGTTCTGCAGTTTTTTTTTCCGGGGAATAAAATACCATAACTGTCCTAGGTAGGTATGAGAGTACCCCCACTATAGTCACCCACACAATTTCTGTAAAATACATTTCAAAGTGAACAAGGTAATATTATAATAATAACATTATTGCTACTGCCCCAAGGAGTGTCTTGAGACGTGTTAATACCTATTTAGAAAAACGTGCTTGCTATTTGAAATGAGGTTAAATGGGCTGCTGCTTCACTTAATTTGCCCCACATACATTTCACCTATCAGGAACTCCTTATTAGCATGTACAGCAGCTGGAGAGTTTCACCGGGAGCAGTGAGGACAAGACTTCAGTGTGCAGCTGGGACACTCAGTGCCTCAAGTGATCCCTGCTATTAAAGGCTTATAATATCACACAGATCTTCATTTTTAGCGTTTAATGAATGCATTAACAAAGGTATGGCTCGTTCACAGCTCCTAAATACAACTACATGGTAATAAAATATGCAAAATATGCTCAATTTAACTGGGGCTAAATATCTTCCTTGATTCAAAACATAAATGATGATTCCCACTAATCATCAAAGGAGAAGTATGGGCTTGTGTCATGTTTAATTCCATCCATTCTCTATCTGTGGCAGGAGGTCAGTGAGGAGCGTCACACCTGGATAATTTCACTATGAATGCAGATGACACTAAGAAGACAAGGAACAAGTCAGTACATGTGAGACAACAGGCCGTTCTGTCCAGGCTCTCTGAAACGCACGATCAAAAGCCAGGACTAGAATATCTGCATTACATGTCTCGTTGCACACTGATGCACTGGAATCAATTAAAGCATGTTGCTTGGTGATATTCTAGATGCACAACAGTGTCAGCTCTAGTCTGGCACAAAACTATCCATTATTAATATGCATCTGTAATGAACCTGAGACATGTTTTTATATAACATTTTTAAGCAAAAATCTTGATGAATATAAAATTAGAGTTGCAAAATGTGAAAACAGAAACCAGCAGAGTGTAAAATACACTGCCTGGCTGCAAAATAAAAGATTCAACTGTCTTTAGCTTTGATTGCAGCACACAATGTGGTGCCCAGTTTAAGGAAAATGTTCCCAGAACCACTCTTTCACAATTTGAGGCCTGGAATATGCCCATGCCATCAGGGAAAAGAACATTTGTAAATGTGACAACCTGATCATTCAGTACATTCAGGTCGTCAGCTGACATCGTTTTGTTACTACGTAAGGTTGTTGAGGCTAGACCTGACCAACTGAAGCAACCCCTGATCATAACACAGAGGCTTGATCACGGGTAGATCATCAGGTCTGGTGCAGCTCAGTGGTTAAGGAATTGGACTACACTTTGGATGGTGCCAGGTTCAAACCCCACAACCACCACGTTACTGTACCACTGTTGGGCCCTTGAGCAAGGAACTTAACCCACAACTGCTCAGAAGCATAATGAGATAAACAAAAAAAAGTTGCTCTGGATAAGGGTGTCTGCCAAATGCCTAAATATACATCACTTCATGAACTTTTCATTTTATCCTGAAGCACCCATTGCACTGGAACAGGGTCAATCTGGACTCATCAGACCACATGACCTTTTCCATTGCTCCAAAGACTCGATGTGATGTCACAATATAACATCACTCAATATAAGGCCACGCAGAAAGTTATTAACCACTTTTCAGCATAAGTTTAAGGCATCGTCATGGCTGAAGAATAAAAAATCCCTCAACACTTTTGCATCCTTAATGTCTTGAGATCACATACTGTAGGCCCGGTTTTGTGGCAATCGCATAACAGTGGGGCCCTTCACACACTATGACGACATGGCTGATGTCATAGTGCTTGGACCCTAATGATAATAATCCTTAGAAGAACAAGAGGGCCCTCGCACCTTTATGACATCAGAATTATTAAAACATCATTATCAGAGCGATGGCAATGACGTCATTGTCATGTCGTCATCATGCTGATGTCATAGTGCTTGGGCCCTAAAAAATAAATAATCCTTAGTAGATCAAGAGGGCCCTCACAAATTATGACATAGGCATTATCAGAGCGATGGCGATGACATCATAGTCATGTCATCGTTGTGCTGATGTCATTGTGCTTGTGATACTTTTTAATCTATTAATCTTTGGATTGCAAGAAATAATGCACAAACTGCTTCACATTTCTGCCCATTACAAACATGCAGACTTGCGGACAAAAGGAAAACCCGCAAGGACTTGCTTGTCTTTGGAATTCACCCCCTTCATTTTCCCTTTGCACTTTTTACCTCCAGCATACATGACTGCCAGCATGATAGAGGAGATCCAGGCGACTTGGCTGTATGATGCGTCAAAAATTTTCTGAATGTCCTTGAAGAAAACAGTAGTGGCTTTGGGGAAAGCGTAGGAGAAGCCGATAGAGATGAAGGCTCCGACCACCACAGCCCAGCCCCAGCCTCCATCCGGAGGGGGCACAGCTTGAGCTCCAGCAGGGGGCGCCATTGTAAATCCTGGTCTGTTCCTATAAGATAGAGAAGGGTACTGTAATGAGATGTAGGAGCATAAGAGTTTCTTTATATTTACACTGCAGTCTGTCCACACAAAAAAAACAAATGATGTAAAAAGATGTAAAAAAAAAAACTCTATACTCGCCAAGATAGTGACTGTGATGGTAAAATATCACCTTAGAATATACTTTTTATTATTTCGAACCCACTTTTGCCTGGGCTAAACATGCAGCCAAACACAAATGGACAAGTGACTGAAAAGACAACTGTTCAGGTATACAGTACATGGCGCATAAAATGCCTAAAATACAAATGGCTATGATTACTACATGCACAGTTCTCATTAAATATAATACCCTGCAATTAAAGCTAATCTTCTGGCAAAACTGTCCAACTGCTGACAGCATGTTACACTGTAAATGAGCAGTGTACCGAAGCACGGGGAGGAAACTCACCAAGTACGGGGAGAACATGCGACCCCATGCATACAGGCGGGAATCGAACATGGCCAGGAATGAAACCCGGACTCTCGAGTTGCGAGGCGACAGTGCTAACCACTAAGCCACTGTGCCGCATGACGTAATTTAAAGATTACAAAATACAAAACAACTGCATTCTTCCCAAACTTCATAGAGGATGGATGTCTATTGCATATTAACCATATTCAGTACCCATACCCCTTTCTTGTCTCACATTATTGTCTAGTATTTGTTTTCGCTGAAGTCTGAAAGAGACACAATATACATACTGTATATGTATAACCTGGGGACTTCAAAGAGACACACATGACTTGTCTCTTGCCATGCACTCACATGGCTCTCATATCAAGTGAACAATAAGTACATAATTACATAATGAATCCCACACCTGTGTGTGATTGAGGTGTGTTGAGCCCAGCTCAAGTGGCTGCTCTTGTGACCTGATTCTCTCAGCTGAAATATTATTCCCATATAAAGATTAAACAGGCCAGTAAGACGTTCAGGTTGGCACCAGCTTAACTGAAGAATGACACGAGGAACCATTAGTCAATAGCATAGTAGAAAAGTAATGCAATACCCTGTGATCAGGAGGAGAGTGTGAACGTACCTGTGAGTACAGGGACAAAAGGGGGGGGGGGGGAGGTCTGGAGCCTATCCCCCACATTTAAACACTTGGGAATGTCAGTTGGCCTAATTTGCATGTTTTTGGACTGTTGGAGGAAACCGGAGTACCCGGAAGAAAACCCACCAAACCCAACAAATTATGCAACCTGTAAGAGATTTAAAAAAGATTACAGTCTGGTTCATACATCTATCAACTGTAGTTAGTGTGAACACAAACACATCCTGTTTGTCTAACTCGTTTGTTTGGATAAGGATGACCTTTGTTGTTTAACAACCACCAACCGAATGGGCGTGCTTATTGAATCATGGGTTTTCAAATCAAACCATACTTTAAATTATTACCGTTTTAACTTGAGAGTCCAGTAAGTTAACTGCAGTGTATTTCTGTAAAGATAACAGATGTAGAAAAAGCAGCAGCCACTCATGACCATAGATTTTCTTGGGATTGTCTGGCGTTAATAATGATGTTGCCTGAAGACGAAGAAGTTAAGCTCACATGTTATCAGACAAAAGGGTGTAACAATACACTTCAGTTAGGATTCCATTTGTTTCATGATGCTGGCTTTGCAATTCGATTGAATTTAATTTCCCCTGGGTAAATGATTGAGTGATTGAGTGAAACATCATAACCTCATTAGAGCTCCAAAGTCGACTAAAATGCACTACAGATCGCCGTGGCAAAGGGCTGGTATGAAAACTTTTGAGAACTACTGAAGATCTGTATTTTTAATTATAATGTTATAATGTTCTAACCATATAACCTTTCAGTCACTTCACAAAAGCAGATAATTTCTAGTAATCTGCATACATAAGGCTGCAAACAGAAGATTGCAATCATGTGACCAGCATGTTCTACATACATTTTAACTGTGTAGGGACGCACACAGTGGGACCTCAGGTGCATAAAGTTATTTAGATTGTTATAAGAGTAATAGAAAAAGTATTGAGTATAGGTTCAGTTTTCCAGTTGTCCAAACACTTTTACTTTGCTGGCAAAAGTTTATTAACCGGCAAGAATTTCTAGTTTTCAAAACATTGTGGTGATGTTAATTTGTCAGTATTGCTTTGATGAAATGACGTCAGAACCTCGTTAACTACATGATGATTGGATAAGGTTGGATGAGAGCACTGCATTCTTACCACTGGACTACTAGGGAACATGATGAGTGTATGTACAAAAACAATATTTGTTTACTGAAATAGTAAACCGGAAAGCATTATAAGGGTAAGAAAAAAATAAAAACACTGAATGTCTGAGATCTGTTCTGTGAAAGCAAATGTGATCCAATTCAGATGCTGTAAAAACACCATATTACAGTAGAGTCATTAGGGAGCTATGATGCACCTTACAGTAATATTTCAGAGATTAAATGAAACGGGGAGGTAACATTACAACAGTAAGAGATGTGTGACATTAGATACGCACGCTGTGTGCGGGAAGCTGTTGTGTCAGTCTCAAATCTCTGATCAGAATTCTAAACCCCGTTAGAAACTAAATGGACGGGGCCATCGATATGATCGGATGTTGTGCGAATGGATGTTAATTGTCATAAATGCACCAAATAAAGGTTACAATTTCATTGCTTTGAGGTTGTGTTGGCAACATCGTGTTTGGGTCATTTATTCAACAACGGTATCTCAACATCATTCTATCAAAGTTATTCTAACTTTCAACAACAACCCTGTCCGGACAGTGGACTTCATCACAACATCATTACAACTGTATTACAATGCTTGTCCAATGTTAGGGTCCCTGCTGGTTAGATTTAATTCTGGCTAATTGCTATATAAGGTCTTGGAGCACATGGACAATATTTATACTATAGCTTGGTAACTTGTTGTGTATGACATTTTTACCACTAGGTGCAAATTATAACTTTATGGAGCTAAATGGGGCTCTGAGCCTATTGCATGGATCTAGGAAATTAAATAAAAGGATCAGCTTACATGTTTTATGCATTGGTCACTCAAAGGAAGTTATTACATTTTAACATAATTTAAAATGTATAAATGACAATTAACATTGCCCCAACTGTTCTTATAGACAAACTGCTAATAGTTGAGTAAAGTGCACTAAGTGTCCAGAGAAATCCTTTTATCAGTTATACAAGCAAAGTGTAGGAGGTGAAAGTAGTTGATATTGTATGTATATACAGTGGAACCTTGGATTACGAGCATAATTTGTTTCAAAAGCAGGCTTGTAAACCAAAGCGAATTTCCCCATAAGAAATAATGGAAACTTAAATTATTCATTCCACAGCCCCAAAAAATGAAAACAAAAATAATTAATACAAAATATAAAGTAAAAATAAAACTAACCTGTACTATACCTTTAAAAAAAGGAAAAATAAATCCGACAGATAAGTGTTTCCTTTTATGCGCGCAGGCGTTGTGTGTGTATATGTGTGTGTTTGTGTATGTGTGTGAAGCTAAAATAAGATAAGAGGAGGATTCAGACCTTTTTCGTCTTACACAGTAACCCCTCCTCCCCTCTTATTTAAGTTTCACACACACACATTAACGGAAAGACTGTTTTATCAGAAAAATTAACTAAGAACATCGCTAATAACACTCGCGTGAGCGCATACTAACGGAATCACTGCTATAAAATAAAAATAAAAAAATTAACCTGCACTTTACCTGTAAAAAGAATCGCAACAGAGCAGTGTTTTCATTAGAGAGAGAGTGTGTGTGTGTGTGTAAAGACGAGAGGAGGATAGGTGATGGAAGCAGGACTTAAAACATAAATCAGTAATTTTACTTCTGTACCCATGTAAAAGCAGACGCTCATTAGTCGAGTAAAGAGACGATGAAGCCACAAGTTACAGCTAAGTCAGGTCAGAGTCTGATGTGAATAACACTGATGGTCAAAGTTAATAAGAGATGATAAAATGTCACTAATGTCAATGATTAAAAGATATGGGGAAAAAATCGATTCAGTTATGAATTACAATTTTTTCGTGTGTGCGTCGCGAATCTCGTGTCTCCACTTTGGCTCCAAAATAGATTTTTTTAAAATATTTTTTTACCTTTATAATAGAGATGAACCGGTCGTTCGACCAGTGACCTGGAATTGAATTGTCTGGTTTTCAGTTTAATTGGCTGTGACCAGTGATCAGGCTGATCAGCCTCAGATACAAACGATTACAGATATAAACCGAGCGCAGAAGCTTCCAAAACGCATTTGGCATTACATCACAAGCGTTAAATCACAAGCGTTAAAAGACTCCAATCTCTGTGAGTGAATTAGTCTCAAATCCACTCATTACACACGCTTACACCAGTCTCAAAACACAGCGAGCGCTAATTAGTCGGAAACAGCATGAGTTAGACGCCCCACGTGCTCGTTGTCAAGTTGAGTGTTGAAACTAACACGAAAACTAATAATAACTATGGCTGATGACAGAGATACCTGCTGCTCCGTTAAACGTTAAAGTCTTGCATTTGAAGATAGTTTGTATTGTTTGAGTGCTGCTCTTGGTTTTTAAGTGAGAAAACTAATGCTATAATGAATGGACTAAATCAAATTAATCATTAAGCTTTTTTAAAAGGTTTAAAATTGTAACAGAATCGTTAAACATGTAATATTGAATATTTACAAATGATACTTTTAGAATCGTAATTTTAATCGATTCTGCACCTAAATATCGTGATAATATCGTATCGGGAGCTGAATGGTGAGTCCCATCTTTAACTGATTAGGTCATACATTTAGAAGAAGACTGGGCTTTGCCTGCCTTTCAGCTCTGGATAACCCTTATTGAGAAATTATATAAAGATTGCATAGACATTACACAAGGACTCTTAACATACTGTAGCTTATGACATAAATATAAACATCCTGGTATATAAAAAGAGGATAGAGAGCTTAAAGGTCCCATATTTTAACTTAAAGGTCCCATATTTTAAGTTAACACAGTTCTCAGAGCTCCCTAAAATGGGTATGTTAGTGCTTCATCTAAAAATCTCCTTCGATAATGCATTTTGTATACCTCAAGCTCCCTTTATTTCACTCCTCCTCCAAACACATCATTTCAGTGTCTATGTAAATGAGCTGCTGCTGAGCCACACCCCTTCCAGAGAACTGCAGAATGAGCAACAAGCTTTAAATGAAAAATGAAAAAGAACAAAATGCAGGAAGTGTTATTTTTTGTTTGTTTGTTTCCTTGTTCGTTTGTTTTTGTCTTGCACATTTTTGTTTGTACACTCACACTGTGTGAAGTTATTTAAAACTTTTTCTTTTAATAATAGGCGCCCTTTAATTGGGATGTTATTCGTAAACAGCAGTACTTTAAGACGATCAGTGTGTTTATGTCTTTCAGTGGAGTTGGAGTGGAAGTGAATGCATTTCTTTCTGGAGAGTGAATTCATTTATAGATAAATTTATTTTTCCAACATTTGAGGGTAACCAGATTTTAAAATGGTGTAACATTATTTCTGCGTGTAAAACAGAAAGGAATTCCAGTTTAGGGAAGTCTGTAGTTTTCATATAACTGTAGAACATGTCACGTTTCACTATGTGAGGAGTTTTCCAGGCTCACACAGTAATTAACACTCAGGTATTAGTAATATAAGCACCAACAGTGTATTTGTTTTTCGTTTGTTTGTTTTTCTTTGACTTTCGTGCTCCTTAACAAGAACCTCAGCAATAACCTTGTGCTTTAAAGGTGTGACTTTACAAATTGGCTTATTGTTTGCTGCAGATTTAATATTAACCACAACTTCACACTCTTCTCTCTCTAGGTCAAAAAAAATGACACGCTCCGTTTTTAATGACATGGCTGTTTAATATCTCTCAACACTGTGCTTGCTTGTTTTAAATGATTCAGCAGGTTCAGAGGAAGAGCAGGATAACAGAGTGACAACGATCACTCCTACTTCTTATTTAAAGAAAGGTTTCGTATGAACACCAGTGAGGTTTGAAACACTTCACATCACAAGCAGTGCCTTTCCTTATGGTAATCAGAAACTCACTGAACATTTCCAGGTCTGCGATACTATACCTAATTTGATTGAAATATTAAAATCACTCACTTACTCATCTATACCGCTTTATCCTGTATACAGTATAAGCCTATTTCATAATTCAAGGGAATGAAAGCACAAGGTGGGGTACACCCTGGACTAGACCATATTATGAGCAATTTGGGAATGTCTTTGGACTGTGGGAGGAAGCACACGAAGGGGAACCCACCAAACATGGGGAGAACATGCAAACTGCCTACACACAGACCCAAGGCTGGAATCGAACCTGGACTGTGGACGTGCTAGGCCACAGTGCTAACCACTAACCCACCATGCCTGTGAATTGCCTATTCAATTCAATTCAATTTTATGTATATTGCACTTTTAATAATGGACATTGTAGCAAAACAGATTGTACAGAATAAAAAAGTGATCGAAATTAAATTGTAAAATGTAAAGTAATGTGCATAAATTAGAGTTATCGGTTTGTCTCTGACTTCCATGATTTTTAATGTATCATGAATCACTTCAATAATCAATACCCACAATATTTCCATGACGTAATGTGATCAGCTAATGTAATGCCACCCAACAGACTCTTCTTGTTCAACTTAATATTCATGTTAGTCAGCTCTTAGTCAGCTCAGTTAGTCAGCCTAGTGGCATTCATCTGCTATTGAGATTTAATTACATAACTAAAAAAAGTACAGTATCGCATATGCAAAAAATACTATTCCAAATCCAGATTTCAATGCCGTCCCAACCCTACAGACGCAGCCTTAACTAAACCTCTAAATGTCACCTGGTTGGAAAGGTGATTTCTCTGACCATTGGCTGCCCAAGCATGCCATTACCTTTGGGAATTCTTTGAAAAGCAATGAACTAACTGTTTAGCCAGCATGTGACTGTGATTCTAATCTCGCTACAATCCACATGACTGTTAGGAAAACAGTAATTCATGACACATATCACAAGAGTAAATAGCAGATGAAGTCTCCCAGGATCCGAGCTGGGGGATTGGTCAGTCGATGTTCATAGTAGAATCTCTTATCGCAATAAATTGCCATGAGTTGCTTTTTTTGAGCAGATCTGCGGCTTCTCAATGCTGTAACCATACCTTGCAAAGGCTCATTTTTTTTTGTGTGTGTGTGTGTGTGTGGGGGGGGGGGGTTCCAATTTTCTCCCCAATATTAGTCGTAGCCAATTCCTCCCCGTCACTAGGGGGGCAAAGGCTCATTTTTTATGCTTTTTGCTTTTTATATGAGATTTAATCCAGTCATAGAAAGTGGATACATAAGAAACTGTTGTCATATCGTCAAATTAAGTAATAAGCAGCTTACTAAAGCATTTTTTGACATGAGCTATACTTTTATTGTGCCAGTGGATAACAGGACCACTGGTTTGAGGCTGGAACAAACTCTGAAAGTCCATCATAGGGCACCATGGTTTTTGGAAGGTGGCAGAACACCAGAGAACCTGGAGGAAACCTTCATGGGGGAAGGAGAACAAGCACCGACTCTTCACAGACAGATCGACCCAACAAGTGAACCCAGGCTCGCGATACTACCTGCTGAGCCATATTTCACTTGTTTAATGAATCTAGTTTAATCTATTTCAATTAATCAGAATTCAATCTTGAGTAATAATTGTACGAGGGCCGTTCAAGTCAAGCCGGGACTTGTGAAGAACTCTCTGATAAATGAAGATCTAAATTCGATTTCAGTTACAAAAGACTTCAAGTACAGTGATCAGACTTTTAGCCGCAGTAAAACATTTGAATGTTGCGAACGTTTAAAGAAGGACAAATGATGATCCTGGATGAGGTGACTCAGAGAACACTGTAGTCGTTCCTGTGAACATTCATCAAGTGGAACACCTGATCTTTCAAAATCAACTGTTAAAATGTCGCCAACTTGCGGAAGAGACGCATCTGTTCGTGGGAACTGTACACACAAACATTCACTAAGACCACTTGCATATTACAGAAACTCCTGTTACACATCCCCCGTAGAGTCCTGATCTCGCTCCAAGCCATTTCTATATGTTTGGGCCAGTAAAGGAGTTCCTGGGAGGCCGGCATATCAGACATGAAGCAGACAGTCTGATCATGGCTCTGGCGTACTGAGAAAACTTTCTGCCTTGATGGTTTCCAAGCACTAGTGAAACACCGGGATACTGTAAGCGTATTAGTGTAGCAGGAGATTATATAGAGAAAATAAAGGCAGTTTTTGCACTCACTTTGAACTGTTTTTTGCCCAACTTATTAGTTAGCAAGCAAACTCTAAAGAACTGATGCATATTCTGTATAGTTGTGTAAGCTAACCAGCCTTACAATTTTATTAAATTATAAATTAGTAAATTTGTACATTTTTAATAGCATCAGAGAGTACCTTTGTAATTGGTTAATGAACACTTTTGTAAACTTTTAACAGGGTATGTTTAGGACATATAGAGAGTAATAAAAGACACTTGTTTGATTTTTTTTTTTTTTATTCTCTTGATCACACAAATTGCATCAACTATGCCACAGACCTTTTTTTCATGGTATATCAAATCCCGCAAAATAAACTGCGCCAGTAATATCGGCATCAGCCTAAACAAACATGCAAGAGTTAAATAGACCGCTATGTTTTATGATAATATGTATACACCAGTATTTATCGTCTTCACAACAACTTTTTTCAGGAACTGAACCTATTTTTTAGCATATCTAGAAGAGGAAAAAAATATATATTTTATATATGTTCCAAAGAAATTTCTAATTTTCTGATGGCTGGAAAATTCAGGTGGACTGTCCCAGAGACAAAAAGCTAGGAATCTTGAAATACCGCTTTGTACTCTTAACAAAATTCCCGTTCAATTTAAAGAGAATTGTAAACCATTAACCAAGTCATGCTCTGGTAGACCTGGGCCTTCTCCTTACTTACTCAAAAATGTAACAAATTTTGGTACAAACATTTTATTCCAACTTTTTGTATGAACTGCATAAATAAATTATTTATAAGGGGAAAAAAATGCTTGCGGACGGTTGTGCAGTATTTCACGACGGCTGACGGTCTGACATTCTGCATGACCTGAAGCCGTCAGCAAGCTCGTGATTAGGCAACTGACCATCTTTGTTGCGAGGAGGGCTTTACAAAAGAGAAAGCCGTTCAGTAATTACGCACTCAAGGCAAACCTGTCTGTTGGGATTTATTCTAGTAATGGAAGCAATAATCAGCATTTGTACCATGACGCCAGGAACATGAAGTCCACTTCTAATCAGACGTTCCCAATAATTAACTTTATATATGATTCTGTGTTTATTTGTACAGGTATAACCTCCATGTGTCACAGTAAGTACTTTCACATGACACACACACCCACCACACACCCACACAGTTAATAATTCGAGTCCACCTAGCATGCTTACTGTAGGCTGAAGATCTCTTCTCTCTGCCAAACCCTCTTATGAAGAGCCCTCCTGACCAAATCCATGATATTTATAGCTCTCTCTCTCTCACACACACACACACACACACACACACACATAGAGCATCACTGTTAGACTGGTAGTCTGTTGGATAAATAATGAAATAAGACAAGCACACATGGAAGAAGAGCTCGAAGATGATTGGTGGATGAGAATGATGCAACAATCCGGTGTGTCTCTGCATCAATTCACAACCGGATCAACCGTCTGACATGACACTATCTGACATGTCTCTTATGAATGAATAATAAACTCAAGTGTCATTATAAACACACACACACAAACAAACGTTTCGCCTTATACAGCCTACACACCTCAGCATCCTGTTTGATGTTTATAAACACAATGTATCCATTTGTGGTAAATAAAACACCCCAGAACCTTTGATAATCCTTTCTTAAAAGAACCCCTCCCTCCCTCCCTCCTCTTACCCTGTGAAGTCTGAGGGTCCGTTGCTGTGTCCGTTCCTTATCCACTGACCTTGTGCCCAGAGACGCGCTTTTCAGTTCGGACGCCTCCGTCTCCAGCGCGCGACAGTGACGTGTGCTGTGACGCGCGCGTCTTTCCCTGTGCGCGCGCGAGTGTGTGCGTGACAGCAGCCGACAGGAGCAAAGCATTCGCTAAACAGACCAGTGTGAGGTGTGACCCAATTGCAGAGTGCTGTATGGATGGGTGGAGAAGGGGCGTGCATACTGTGTCTTGGGACATTTAGTGATTTTTCCTCATAACCCCTATAAGTCTACTCATCTCTCTCTCTCTCTCTCTCTCTCTCTCTACATGATATGCTCAGTGTGTTTGGATTAATGTTAAAGTATCCTATGTAAAACCTTATTGTTCAAGGGTTTCCTTTAAACATGCAACCTAATGCAGGGACAATGTTAGATACCACACGGTGTCCTCAACAGAGTACTCTTAACCTCTGTGCTCTCCAGTCTAGTGCTCCTGTTTAAGATCTTTATCAATCAGAGCTTGAAAATACTGGAGCTGGAGCTGGAGATAGAGAAGTCAGGACTGACTTTTTCAAATGGTTGACATCATGAAACTGATCAGGAAAAGATGAATCAATCAATCAATCAATTAATCAAGAAATATATTAGGTACAAAAGTCTGAATATTTCGGTGTTGGCAGAATATTATGTGTATATGCGTATAATTATATATATATATATATAGTCTCTTATGAATGAAGAATGAACTAAAAGCGTCATTATAAACACACACACACACACACAAATGTTTCTCTTCTGTTCGCCTTATACTGCCTACACACCTCCAAGTACATGATCAGCATCCTTTTTTCTGTTTATAAATGTGTCCATTTGTGGTAAATAAAAACACACCAGGACCTTTGATCAAGCTTTCTTAAAAGACAAAATGTCTCTATATGTATATAATAAACACAATGTATTTCTTGTTTAATTAATTGACTGATTGATTCCTCTCTTCCTGATCAGTCTTGTGTGTGTGTGTGTGTGTGTGTGTATATATATATATATATATATATATTATGTTTCCACTAAAGATTTCAGTAGTCGCACAATCGTTGATGCTATCATGTGATCGTCAGAAGAGAGGAGTATATTTTTTATGTTGGAGTGTGTGTTTTTTTTGGCTGACGCTATATATATATATAAAAACAGGGCACATATACAGTATAACAACTGTTGAATCATGTATAATTTCTTTTGGTACAGTATATAAGAAAGTGTTTCTGTTTCAAGCTGCTATGTTAGACCTTTCTTAATCCAGGTATCAAATGTGAATTTCTTTTTATTTGTGCTGATAAGCAGTGATGATAAGAAGAGGAAGCTCTTCTTAAGAAATAGGGTTAGTCTGCTCAGGGAATGTAAGGGGATGAATTAAATGCTGCTTGTCATATTTACTGTGAGCTAACTCGGATACATCCTTTTGACAATAACAGGTTTTTCAGGCCTAGTTAGGTGCGGTGTGTCAAGAGTACCGCAAAACTAAATTTCCCATCAACCTCAGCACATTCACATGAACGAGGCAGATGCCTCTCTGGTTGCTCACACATTTTTCTTGTTTCACCTATTAATTATTAATATTTAAGTTCTGGATTTTGTGTTTCGTTTCTCGTTGTATGAGTTTTGACATTCACTGTCGTGTGCATCCTCCATCCTCTGGTCTGTGTGTTTGCCTCCAGATCATGTTTGATCTGATTACACTTGTTTGTTTGTTTGTTTGTTTGTTTGTTTTACAGTAAATTAAATCTGCACCTCTACTCCTAAAACCTGATACACTGATACAGTAGTAGTAATACTAAATGCACCTTTGGGTTAAAGCCCTAGAAAACAATAGTACTTTAGATCTGGATAAACTTTTCTCAATGTCCTAGCCTCTTTCTTACATTGTAAATTACTTTCGCTCTTTGGATTCTATAAGAATTATTTTATTCAATTGGTTTACACCAGTGGTTCTTAACTATGGTCCTGGAAGACCCTCTGCTCTGCACATTTTAGTCTTCTCTCAGGTCCCAGCAAACATCATTTAATCACTCACTTACTCACTCACTTGCTTATTGTCTACACCACTTCATCCTGTATACACGGTCGCAGGGGGCCTCCTGGAGCCTGTCCCAGGAGACTTAGGGCATGAGGCGGTGTACACTCTGGACAATCCATCATAGGGTGTACACACATACTCACACACTATGGGCAATTTGGAAACGCCAATCAGCCTAATCTGCATGACTTTGGACTGTGGGAGGAAACCGGAGTATCTGGAGGAAACCTACCAAGCAGGGGGAAATCATGCAAACTCCATGCAAACAGAGGTGGGAATCGAACCTGGCTGGGAATCGAACCTGGACCCTGGAGGTGCGAGGCGACAGTGCAGGCAGTTTGTCCTCCAAGGCAAAGTTTGGAAACCACTGATTTACAGTAATACAGTATATATACACATCATGTTTTAGTATATGACTTAATCACGAAGGCACATGATGTGAATATAAGTGCAATACTCTGAGAACGAGAACATACGCCAAACCACTACTCTGAGTCAGTATGTTAGCATTTCACGTGTTAAGGTCAGCCATTTCATTTCCAAGAATCTAATGGACTGCAAACTGCATCCACTTCTGAAGCATCAAACATTAAGCACTGCAGATTTAAATATGCTGTGGGTAATGAAAAACAGGTGGTTGGTAGACTTGAAAAGTGGCACAGGACATCCGGCAAGCCCTAAGTCTGAACTGGAACGAGACGTATATTAAAGACTTAAATCAACAGCGCATGGTACACTATATACCTTAGAGGGAGCTGAACAGTATGGACATAAAGGAACCATGATGTGGCTTGTTTCAGAATAAGAGTTGATGTGATAGATCATTATAAATAACGAACAGAAGTGGATTAACTGAGTGTTATTTATTTGTTTGTTTGTTTGTTTTTACAGAACATTGTTTTTGAAGAAAAAATCTTTGTATTTGCTCTTTAAAACCACAAAAGCAGCAAAACATATCTTTCATAGCCACAGCTTTGTGGTTTTAAGGAGAAAATACAAAGAGCAAACATCCATTCTGTAATTTCCCTTTGTTTGTTTTTACAGAACATTGTTTTTGAAAAGAAATGAAAAAAAGAAAAGAAAATTACGGAATGGGTGTTTGCTCTTTGTATTTACTCTTTAAAAAAGGTGGGGCTATGAAACATATGTGGTGCCATAAGCAAATTATGAACCTGATCAAAATTGATGTGTGATTTGCATCATGATTATATAATAAAAAAGAATTTATTGATTCTACATATTCTGACATAAAATTTTTATTAACCGACATAGGTCGTCTGCATTGCACATGTCGGTAGACTAACTCTTCCTCTGTACAAAGATACTACTCAACATAGTCTGCATGACAAGTGATGCATCGGGATCTATATCAGAGTATATCTGATTGCATGTAAACACTTAACGTATTACTTGAGCAAGAGGTGTGATGTGAATGTTCACAAAGCTCAACCTTCCCCGATTTTGTAACTTCCCATACACACTCACACGAAAACATTATGTACGTAAACATACAACCTATTTTGCAATAATTTACCTGTGGTAAACTTCCTGACACAAGCACACAATTTGTATCAAAGCATCGAACTTTCATTCTGTAAGCCTTCTGCACCAATGTAACTTAATCATGCTCAGATATCCTCTATGCTATTTAAATAAGACTGATATGTAATAACCAACTCCTGAGGCCTTTCTCCAACCATTTAAAAGGACATTTGGAAGTCATGTCTGAGTTATCTAGGTTTAGTAGTCTTAAATATGTTTGTATGTCAACAAAGTTGAAAATGTATTTTCCAATAATACAGATATTTATATGTTACACACATCCTATTTTATATGGCAACACAGGTGGTGTGCTTCTATGTATGAGTTTTATGGATGATTCAAAATAATCCAACAAAAAACGTCGCTTACTTTAGCTTTGATTATGGGGCAGAGTGGTTTGGCGAATTTGGTCATTCAGTACATTCAGGTTGTCAGGTGACTTCATTTTATTTCCACATAACGTTGCTGAGTCTAGACCTGAGCAACTGAAGCAACTCCAGATCATAACACTGTCTCCAGATGATTGTACAGTGAACACTATGCATGATGGGTGCATCGCTTCATGCGCTTCCCTTCTTACCCTGACCCATCGGTATGAAATAGGATCAATCTGAACTCATGACCTTTTGCCATTGCTCCAAAGTTCAAATCTTTATGATCCCTAGCAAATTTAAGTGTTAAAGTTTTTTTTCTTCATTAGTCTCACTGACAAGTGGCTTTCTTATTGCCAACAATATCAGTTTGGTGCCAATACAGTGAGATCTCATCAAGAAGAGTAATCACGCAATTATGAGTGATAGAGAACAGGTGGTGATATTCCCACTTAAAATACTACACACCACTGTGGTTTTATAATGCAATGACCATGCAGAAAAAGAAAATGTATCCATTACTACTCAACTCAACTACTCAACTGTAAGTAAAGTACAGCCATGTTAAATATATACAGTGCATCCGGAAAATACACAAAACCCCATAATGACAACATGAAAAAAGTTTACTCGAGATTTTTGCAAATTTATTTAAAAATAAATAAATAAATTCTGTAATCTTCCCCAGATTTGTGCCTCGAGACAATTCCTTTGACTTCGTGCTTGGTTTGTGCTCTGACATGAACTGTCAACTGTGTGACCTTATACAGTCAGGTGTGTGCCTTTCCAAATCATGTCCAATCAACTGAACTTACCACAGGTGGACGCCAAGTGAGCTGCAGAAACATCTCAAGGATGATCAAGGGAAACAGGATGATCAGGGGAAACAGGATGCGCCTGAGCTCAATTTTGAGCTTCATGGCAAAGGCTGTGAATACTTATGTACATGTGCTTTCTCAATAATTTAATTTTTATAAATTTGAAAAAAAAAAATCTCAAGTAAACTTTTTTCATGTTGTCATTATGGGGAGTTGTGTGTAGAATTCTGAGGAAAAAATGAATTTAATCCATTTTAGAATAAGGCTGTGGCACAACAAAATACGCGCTGTGAATACTTTCCAGATGCACTGTACTTATTCACAGTAAATTTGCTTAGTTACCTTCCAGCTATGGGGGTGGGTAGGTGAGGGGAGCTTACGTTGTTGTTGGTCTTTCGGCTGCTCCCGGCAAGGGGTCGCCACAGTGGAATACCCAGTCCGCACTACAACTTGGCCCAGATTTTACGCCAGATGCCCTTCCTGACGCAACCCTCCCATTTTATCCGGGCTTGGGACCGGCACTGCATCCAGTGGCTGGGGTTTGGGCTCTGGCTGGGAATCGAACTCGGGCCTTCCGCATGGCAGGTGAAACACCTACCACTGAGCCACCAGTGCCAGGTGGGGGGAGCTTATACAGGTAATAAAAGCCTAAGGAACTTAGGGCACATGGTGGGAGACACCCTGGATGAGGTTCTGACTGGTTTGCACATGTGTTTGAAGGGGTTTCCAAGCAATAGGAGAAGGATCACCACTCTACCATTGTCAGAGGCTTCAGCTTCAACAAGCAAATTACTTAAGTAAAATCCATTTACGTTTTACTTGAGTAAAATTTAACAAGTACTCAAATGTACTTAAGCACTGAATTACTTAAGAACAGAATTAGCTAACAGGAGCCTTTTTCATAGTAAAAATCTCCTTCTCTCTGCCTCAGGTGCAGTCTACTGTCTGCACCCTTTTTATGCAATTACGCATGATGGTATTATATGATTCGCCATGTCTGGGTTGTTCAAAAGGTGCAGGCTATTAGTTGGTACATTGTATAATTAAGACTAAAGTATTGGCCAGAGCTTTTCCTTACAAACTGTTATGCACTGTAAAAAAAAATGCACCGCCTCAATGTAAAAAAAAAAAAGTTTAGTAACAAGTTGCAGACTTTAAGTTTACTCAACTTTTAGAGAATTTGCAGGCCAAGTTGAAATATTTCACATTGCTGTTTAGTTGACACAACATGTATCCAGTTAAAAATCTTAAGTCAACTTGTAATTCAAATATTTAAGTTATCTCAAAGAGTATTGGTTGTGGGCTCAGTTAATTATATTTCTGTAGGGTTGACTTAGCCCAACTTTTCATCTATTTAAAATAACTAAATTGTCTCCCATTGTAGCCCATTGATGTAGTTGGTTCAAAAGATTGTTTTTCCATAAAAACAAGTTGGCCTAATAATACTCCAACAAACAAACATTACTTAAAACGATATTCTTCCAAAACTAGTCAAAGCTAAAACAGTGATCTGCATAAAACAGGAGAATACAGGTTCTATTTTTGCTTAAAGGTCAGTAAAATACTTGGATAACACCAGCGGCTTATCAGTATCTTACTGATTCTTTTATATTATATCATAATCATTTAAAAAAATTAGCAAAGCTTTGACTTTTAAAGACGTTTTTCCCAATGAGTCAGACACCAAAGAAGAGTCCAAGGCAACAAGAGTTTGTTTCTCAACATGTGAATCTGACGGGAGCGTGTCTCTCCAAGTCTAATAATAATCATTTGGATGGCTTCGTAGGTGTACATCCAGACCTTTTGAAATTCAATGTTTAGAGTGCAGACTTGAACAAACACCACTCCTAAAGCTGCTGCATAGTCACCCAGGCCCTCAAAGACTACAGTCCCCTCTAACACCTTGTTTGTGCTCCTCCTGTAGCTGAATATCACTGAAGTTCTAGTTATAAAATATATATATATATATATATATCATTCTTAGCAGTAGCTACATGTTTGGAGTGCTGTTTAAATTAACCGGGTATTTACTCAATTCGGTTTTCATACACATAAGTTAACCAATATAGCATTCATAGATAAGCGGTAGCAACTCTAAAGCCAAACTAACACGTAACACTTAACACGTAAATCATGTGATTGTATTCCAGTGAAGGTAAACTGTTGGCACGACCTGATTTGTTTAGTTTGTTTTTTGAAGATTGTGTCTTCAAAGTTTTCAAGAACACAGTGTTACCTGCTGTCTCAACAAAAACCGCTGTAAGAAGTTGGACCAACAATACAATATTAATTTATTCAACATTTATCGAGTTGGATTTTTTTACAGTGTGAAATAGCTTTCCATTTAATGTTTAGGACTAGGCTGAAAACCTATTTATTTAGTCAGCCCTTTTGTGAATGGGTTTTCTTTAGGTAAAGTAGCAGAACTGTCATGGGCATGGGCATAGAATCTTATGGTGTTCGGATGCTGTCCTCCCCAACTTTAATGAGTTCACTCAGGTTTGTTGACGGCGAACTGACTCCCAGGGTTGCTTTACTTCTCAGGGAGCCCTTATGTCTGTGCTTCCTTCTTCCTCTTTCTTTTAGTTATGATGTCATAGCTAGCCGTGCCAGAGTCCCTGCACTCGGCAAGTATTCATTTATCTTATCCGTTATGTGACTATGAGATTATGTGGCTCTAATTCTCTCTCTCTCTTTCTCTCTTTCTCTCTCTCTTTCTCTCTCTCTCTCTATCTCTCTCTCCCCCTTTATCCCGAGAGTCTGGTTTTCCTGTTTTTTTCCATTTCTGACCCCTTCGCCACCATTTTTCATGCATCATCACAAAATTCCACCCTTTTTTTCTTTCAGATAGCCTACATGGATGAACGCAACTCTGCAAATTAGTGTCTATTGTTGAGAAAATAGCTTTTAAATGCTGAAAAGAAAGACTCCCTTCACATCTACATGGTGTTCGGAACACTATGTTGCCAGCAAAAGCAGCAAAGATGAATACCATGCTTTCTGCAAGTACTGCCGCATTGACATTGATTTGAGTCCCAGGGGTAAAGGTGTGTTAGAGCGGCACACAGCTACAGAATGAGACAAGGATAATGCGAGATCTGTAGATCTGAGATCTGTAGATCTGAGATAATTGATGATAAAAACCCTACTGCTGAGCTGACCCAGTTATTTCACACTGTGGAACATCCCCACTCTTACAGGTGTTTAGACTGCTGCGCAAAGATTGACAGGCAGGTCCATGATTGCTAAAGCCCTCATCCTAGGCAGAACTAAAGCACAAGTACTGTGTACCAATATATTACCCCACACATGCCCATGTAAACTACATAAAAAAACAATCTACATTTTTCAAGTGCTTTCCAATAGTCCTTAGATATTTCAGTTTCGCAAAGGGAGTTCAACATGTGCTGCTCGACTTTTACAGTGACAGTGATGTGACTTCTAGAGCCACAGCCGCCCAGTTAATCTCAAAGCTAGACACAGCTTGTCTAGAACTGAAAAATGTGTCTGCTTACACAGCAGACAATGTCAATGTTAATTATGTCAGACACAACAGTGTATTCCAATAACTTAATGTGGCCCAAAACAGCATTCCTTCAGCCAACTACGTTACTCATCTTTTGCAAAAATCAAGCAAATTCGCTGCAGCAAAACTGAATGCTGACATTGTGTTCAAAGCCTACAGCCTTTTCAGCATCTTAGCCACCCAGAAGATGCAGCTAAATGAATTTTGTGAGTCCCTGCAGTGGGATGAGTGCAATATCTTGTGTCTAGTTGTGCCGTGGTAGCTGTCACTACTGCCATCTGTGTACAAGATACAGAGGTTGGACAATGAAACTGAAACACTGACTTCACAGGTTTCATGGCTACATTTGACCAGCCTGGTGACCAATCTTCATTGATTGCACTTTCCACCAGTAAGAGCAGAGTCTGAAGGTTTACGAAGCAATGACAGCCTGAGGTTTGTCGAACATTGACAAAGATGGGCTATATGAAAAATATGACTGTGTTCGTGGCAGCTCTGCTGAAATGGAGAATTGACGAGAGGAATTTGAAACTTGTCACCCAAACTGATGCCCTTCTCAGGAACTTGAAGATCCTTAGTGCCTACCTATTATCCATTTCCTGCATTTCACACAGTCAGAGTTTTCTCAATAATGACCACCACATGGTCAAAGGAAAGGAACTGTGTAGTGGTAGACTCAGTCAAGGCAGAGCTCCAAGGCTGCATCAATCTTTTGAAGGACTGCATAGAGATGCACCACAAGTTCCTGGCCAATGAGTCACTTTTGGACAGGTGTGAGATACAGCACGTAGAACATGTCTGGTGATTAATCTGTTTAAAATAATAATAATGGTCATTAAATTTGTGAAAATGAAAATTGGATTCTAGCCTAATGTTGTTTTTATTTTCCATGTCTTCTTTTTGATCTTTAAATCATAGATTTCTATAATCGCCTAATCCAAGTTCCTGTAGATTAAGTAGATGAATGACATGATTTCCTCACTGTTATTGTCTTATTGTCTTTAGGAACTTTAACCATATATTGCTGCAGTGCTCCCCAACCCATGAATTAAGTGAATAATCACTGATTCTAGCCTAGTTATTGTGTCATTTTCTTTCAAGTGAAAGAAAAAACACTTTTTACGAATAACTTGTGAGTGTTCACATATTTAACCTTTGTCCTCCTTTTTAGATTCATATCATTGGTAGCATTAGTAGTATTAGTCGTAGTGGTGATAGTAGTCGTACGAGGTGGTTTCAGAAAGTTTTGAGATAAGCTCTGTTAATAAGACTTTATTGCTTATTACTCACTTATTAATACTTTATTTTTATCTGTCGAGTAGGGTGGGTGCAGAAGTTCTTGACCATCATCATGCACAAGTTGCCGAATGGTTTTGACATTTTTTCGTTCATTGAGCTTGTTTGAAGGTCTTCCTCATCTCTTTTTCCAGTTATGTTCTTTCATTCCACGTGTAACAACACCTGCACAGGATCGGTACATCCGAATATCACACCTGCGTGACAGGTACAGGATGGCCACAAC
>JAOVVA010000016.1:2780746-2797677 GCA_028565275.1 Leiocassis micropogon
TTCAGGGACACATTGGGAAACATTTTTAGTTTATGTCTTATGGTGTTGACTCTTTTAGTGTTCATACAAATATTTACCTTTTCTTCTCAGGACAAGCATTTTCCGGATGCCCCAAACAATCAGAAAGGTGATTCTTCAGAGAAAATGACTTTACCCCAGCATCATAATGCAACAGTGATAAAAGTGTCACATAAGGCATAAGTGAATTCTGGAACAAAACATCAAAATTTTGGGTGCATGGTCAGGAAACTCCCCAGACCTTAATTCCATTGAAAACTTGTGGTCAATCCTTTAAAGGCAGGTGGACAAACAAAAACCCACAAATTCTGATGAACTCCAAGAATTGATTATGCAAAAACGGCTGTAAAAGTAAAACTAACATATGTAGAAGATACAGAAGCAGCAGTGGTAGTAACAGTAATAGCAGAAGTAGTAGTACTGGTGGTGGTGTTAGGAGTTGTAGCAGTAATGATAGTAATATTGATGTATTCATGTTTTTGGTAAAAAATCATTCTATAAATGTAACAAATCTCCATAATAAAGTCTAGATTAAATGCACAGAATGTGGTCAACCATAATACATAAAACAGGCGCAATTAAGTTACATTAATGGCAAGTAGATCTTTTGACTGTTCAGCCCTTTGCCACCACTTGGTGGCAGTCTTTACCACTTAGCCAGTGAGCCTTGTTTATTGGTTGATGTCTATGTAACTGAAATGAGGTAAAGCAGGTATTAGGTATTATAAAGACTAATTCATGGACATCACCAGCACTGTTTATTTTTCCATGCAAATGGAAAAAGAACAAGCCTGAACTGAGTATGAATTGTTAATAAAATAATAGCAAACTGCTGTATTCACATTTGAAATGCAAACGTTTGCATTGTCCCATGTTAATCTTTTAATCTACAGTGTAGATGTTAGAGTTCAGTCTAGTGTAATGTGTTTTTGAATACATTTTATTAATTAATTAGATGATTATAAAACAAGCATAACAATACCAATTAATACTATCACTCACATGTTGTACATTTTTATAAAACATATGTGTCCATAAACACACACACACACACACACATACACACACACACACACACACACACAAGCATACAAACCTTTCCTTACTTGCCCTGAAACAAGGTGGGTGGGAGAAGACATATCCAGCAGCTGTGTTTTTCCACAGCACCTGAAGCATGCATGTGCAAACATACAGCCGTGCGCGCGCACACACACACACACACACACACACACACACACAGATGCACAAAGAGAGAGAGAAATAGAGAAGGATAGAAACAGACAGAGAGAGAGAGAGAGAGAGAGAGAGACTTGAAAATGAACATAAATCAAAAACCACATGGCCCAAGATGACACCTTTTGGATACCAACTGGTTTTTATTGGACAATCAAAAGAGCCACCACCAGTTTGGGGTTGACAGCGGTGGGGGATTGCTAGCTTCAAAGTAATCAGCGGCTGTGACAATCTTGTTTCTAAACCACATTATTGATTTTGGAATGAAATCAAATCAATTTGCAATTAAATCAACTCTCTTCTCACAACCGTAGTCCATGTCGAGCTGAGGGAAAGTTCAAGTCTAGACAGTGTATCCATGATGTACAGTATATTTGCAGATGCTACAAATCAGAAAAGTATGTACCAATGACCTTGTTTCCCCGCACAGACATTGGGGGAAAAAAAAGAAGAAAAGTGAGTCTTCCTTTTCCAATGAACAAAATATTTGGGCTAGAATCGGGTCTTAGTTTCAGCTGCAGTTAGATCAGAGACCTGGAAACTCCATCAACAACACCAAGGACATTTTCACACTTGAGCAAAAGTTAAGCGTGGGTCTGTGATGTCTGAGGGAGGTGAAGGGGGAGGATTGGTGAGATAATCAGCTTTCAACAGGGGTCAAGCACCTCCAACCTCCCCCTCTTACCAACAGTCCTTCGACCTCACAGCCTGAGGAAAATTATAGTGTTTCTCCACCGAACAGCATGGCTTCACAACAAATGCACACCCGGGGCATCTGTTTCCCAGCTGAGCGCGTGTGTGTCGCTTCTTTGTCACATCAGCACAAATCTACCTGTGAAAGCAGGAGAAAGTTATTGGTTGTTGACTTGTGAAATAACGTATGTTAATACTGTATAATTAAATTGATTTTGAAATGAAACCAGGCATATTTCATGTGATCTGTGTTTTTCCTTAAAGAATAACATTTAGCATGAAACGAGTCGAGATGGCTGTTGATGGATAATAAGGCGGAACTCATTTTCAATTAATGGATGCACAATAAACAAATTGATTAACTATTTAATGCAACTATTTCTAGGGAGTTTTGCGCCTCCCAGGATAAATTGCAAATGCCTTTTTATGGTATTTGTAAGGACACTAGGGAGTATGTTCATCTGAATTATACTACATGTTATATAAAGCAGAAACAAAATTTTTAAATTGGAGATTAGCCCCAAATAAGAGATTTTTCTTAGAAGGTGAATTTTTATCTTTTCATTTTTTAATTTTTAATTTTTTTGCATCATAAGTTAAAAGTGTCAATTTTACATGGTGGTAAATAATTTTTTTTAAAAATGCTTAAACAATTTAAATGACTGAAATTGCTTGTGTCTTAAATATGTCTGAAAAAAAAAGAACTTTAAATGAACACTTACTGTAGCAAATGATGACGAATATCTTAAATAGGATTCAGTCCATCTAATATTTCCTGTAAAAAAATAAAAACACATTTTTATTTGCTTATCTCACGTTTCTCCTAACATGTCTTACTATTTATGTATATAATTTTTAAGTATTTTAAGGTGGCATGTTGGCATAGTGGTTAGCACTGTGGATTTGAACCTCCAGAATTTAGAGTTCGGTTCCCACCTGGAGTTTGTACTGTATGTTCTCCTCGTGTTTGGTGGGTTTCCTCTGGGTAATCCGGTTTCCTCCCACAGTCCAAAGACATGGAGATTAGGTGAATTACCATTTTCTAATTGCCCGTGGTGTGTGAATGACTGTGTGCTTGTGTGCCCTGTGATGGATGTGGACCCCCTGCGTTGTGCCCCGAGTCCCCTGGGAAAGGCTCAAAGCTTCCTTCGAACCTGAACAGGATAAGTAGTGTAGAGATTGAAAGAATGAATGAATTTCATAAATAAAAGAATAAATAAGACAGTTTCAAACTCCTAAACTAAATTTCGTTAATAAAGTTAAGATGGGTCTGTTGGTGGTTTGCCAAAAAGTGAATGGTTGCATCGGATTTTACCAGCTTTTAATTATTTGGCACAACACCAAGGAAGTATTTTTCCAGGGAAAGAAAAGAGTTAAATTGGTACTAAATACACTGTAACTTTGTAAGATACCTACTTGGTTCAGAAGCCTTATATGAGTCTCAGGTGAACTTTGGAATGCATTTTTTTTTTTTTTTTTACATGGACCGCTGGTTGTGGAATTCGGCCCCAATTACCTACTTTGTACTCATGTTCCAGGTGACAAACTTCTTACGGTCTATGTGCAGAGCAGGAAAACTTGTATAATGACCAAGACCTATTGTAGTGTACTTTTATACACACAATAAAATGTCAACTATTCCTTGCTCCAGCTGAAATAATACTCAGACACTGCATTTGTGTTTCATACCATAAACTGCCCCCATTTCATTCCTCTCTGAACATGCTGTTTCTGTGTTTATGCAAATGAGATACTCATTTGAGACACACCTTTTCAGAGGACTGCAGGTCTGAGCAACAAATCAGGGGAGGGGCTTTTCAAATCAAATTCAAATTCAAATTTTATTTGTCACATACACAGTACGATATGCAGTGAAATGCTTATACGACCGCCTGTAACCTTAAAAAATGAAATAAAAATAAAAAAATTTACAAGAAATAAATGGTGGAATAAAATAAAATAAGATAAAATAAAATAAGAGTAAGTTTAGCTATAGAAACATAAGAAAATAGAACAAAATATGTAAGAAATATAAAAACGTATACAAATGTAGACAAAAATAGCAATAAATTTAAATGGAAATAAAACTGGAAATGGGAATGGAAATGGAATATGAAGTCAGATTAAGGGACAAAAAGGACAAAAAACAGGCAATGTTTTGTTCTTATGCTTTTAGTTTGTACTTGTACACTGTAGACACAACCGAACGTCATAGAAATGACTAAAAATTAAATTTCCATAAGAGGGTCTGTTATACATTTGTCTAAAATATGAGTAATAATCTTGTAATTGGCTACCTGTCATGGAAATGCATGATGAATTATATTAAATTTTTTAGATGATTTTGCTTGCTTTTTTTGTTTTCGTTTCACCAATCAGTGGTGCATGTTAATTTTGGCTCCTTCTCTTGGTATGGCTAGTATAGTTGACCTTTCTTGGCCAAAAAAAAAAGAGATTCAGCCCTCAAGTTTGCCACGGCTCACCTGGTGGTGGAAACAGTGACTACGTGAAAGATCGTGTGTAATTTCCCTAGCTGAGCTTTTCTGCACGGTGGAAAAGCACAGTGCTAACCACTAATCCAAAGTGCCGCCTCTTGTCAAACAATATATCTTCTCTATTCTATATAATCTCTGTTTATGTCCTGTAAAGACTTGCAAATCTACATGAGCTCTTTTCTGCATTTGGACTGTGGGAAAAGAGAAAGATTAATATAGTGAAGAGATTATTAATTACTGTCATTGCCTAATCATCATCTGTATGGCTCAAAGTGAATGGCAGTAAATAAATCGTGAAAAACATATGTAGATGTGTGACACACTTTATTTCCAGTCCAAATATGTCCTCAGATCTCCTTCTTGTTGATCACTACCAGATGAGAACGCAATGAGTCGCAGCACATGTGTCTTGGAATAGTTCATTACCAGAAAAGCTCAGGTCTGAATTTGCTCTCTTTTGGTCTCAAACTTATATTAAATAGTCTACTTAAATGCATTTAACTGCATAATGTTTTATTATAAATCACCATGAAACCTTTAAAATAGTAAATTGATGATAAACAATAGGTAATTAAGATTTAATAATTTGTCACATGTACCTTACAGCAGTGTAGATGATTTTTTTTTCACATATTCCAGTGAGGAAGCTGGGGTCAGAGCGTAGGGTCCGCCAAGATACCGCATCCCTGGAGCAGATAAGGTTTAGGCCCTTGCTCCAGGGCTCGACAGTGGAAGCCTGGCAGTGCTGGGGCTTGAACCCCCAACCTTCTGATCAGTAACCCACATCCTTAACCAATTCAGCCACATGTAACGTCAGCCATCTCGTGTTATTTTAAACATTTATGGGATAAAATCTTATGAGTCATTGAAACAATTACTGTACAATGAAGTTACTTTTTAGGTTACTTTGGAAAGCTGTACAGGTTAGTGTGGCACAGAATCATCGTTCCATCTGGAAACTGTAACGTTACGCTTCTTTTCAACCCCATAAGTTTGTGGTCAGAGACCTCATAAAGCATATCTTACCTCTGAGAGGTACAGTATGTCAGATTGTTACCAGTAAGTCTTTGTTTGAGATAATAGCACATACAGACTGGCAGCCAGCTGGACAGATGATCCATCATTTAGTTGTCAGTGCTCCTGGAGCTGCTTGGCTTCAGGAAATAAATGACGAGGTCCAATCATAACATACCAGTCTAGGCAAAATGGAGACAGAGAGATATTTGAGTCAAGGCAAATCATATACGATCGGTATCTTCTCAATCATCTTTAACGTTTTTATACTACAATCTGATCCAGACTACAGGGAAAATGCAAATCATTAGGGAAAAGATATAGAGTGTGATATCCCTTGAGTTACTGCATGATTCTTGAATTAAATCATGTATACAGTAAGTATAAGTAAGGTTTCAGTAAGAATGAATGTTGGTAGGAGATGAGAAATACTCGGAAAGCCTTGTTCTTTGAGGCTTCAGAGGTGAGTCGGTTCTTTAAGGTCAAAAGGCTAACTTAGCCTGTTAATGATTAAAGATGAACCCTTTAACAATAATGCTCTTTCCAAATCTACAACCCTATGGTAAGGCTGTAGAGCCCTTTCTAAAGCAAATAGATGATAATAGAGGAGAGCCGTGTGTGTTTACACCTCCAAACATCCCCTGCTGTTTGACCCCATGACCAATGGCCCACATGGGGTCCGATCCCTGTCAAGTGTTTTAACAGCTGTCCTTCTAGACAAGTTTGTCTCCATTACCCTCTGCAGGAGACGGAAAAATAAGGTGTCTTCTTTTCACCAGAGAGTTGGGAAGTGTAAAGGAATTTAAAATGATGTCCTCGACTTGAATAAGTCAATGTAAATTCCACAATGGAAATGTCTCCACAGTACCATACAGTATAATTGCTCTTTAACCTAGTCATGGCATGTATATATTCTTTAGATCATATTAGTCGGTATGTATTTACAGCTAATGGGGGACTGATTAACCACACACCCTTCCCGAAGAAGCACAGCAGATAAGCTGTAAGCCATCTCAATGTAACTACATGAGGAGAAATCTGTGGGTTGTAAAATGGGAGGAATTTCATCTGATCCTGTTTCTTTTATCAAATTCCTTTAAGAGGTTAATTTATTAGTACTTGGTCCTGGGAGATGTCCTCATGTGATATTTGATGTCTTTTTCATATATTTAATATACCAATACTTATACTACAAAATTGGATTGTAGTTGATCGGTTTATATCGATACCGCTCATGTAGTTCATGCCTTCTCGCTTATGGTTTCTTTGAAAACATTTTCACTTCCAGGACCTAGATTTTTTTATTACTATTTGTATTACTTTTTTTTTTTTTTTTTAATTTGCATAATGTTGGAATGGAGTAGTGTCTTTGGCTTGGTATGGCGTGGATTCTTGCTAAAATAAATTCATGTGCAGGCCAACCAATTCAAAGTGAAGACCAAAATAACCATCTAAAAACCTTCAAAATATTTCTTTGTTGTTGGAAAGATACAGCCAAAACATGGTACTAGTGCTAAAAAGTAATCTCACCTAGGTGAAAAAGTGTTGTTGTTGTTTTTTTTTTAGATAAAACATGATCATATAACACCATTTTTCATAATACTTAACGCTTCTTATATCCCAATCCATGCTTCATTTTTTTTTTAAATATGCATACACTTTTATATTCTTTTTTATCAGATAAAAAGAAACACATTTGCTAAATACAGGTTCATGCTCTTTTATGTAGTGTCCGTAACTTTTTTGAATTCAAACCATCCAATGATCTTAGCTGTCTTTCAGATGAAACTTGGCCAATTTAGATTTCACATGAAAAGACATGAACCTGTTAAAATTGCAAAATTGTTAAGTTATTGCAACATGAATTTGACATGGTTACGGACATTACAGATTTTTTAAGGAAAAAAAATCCTTAATTTTGCACAGAATGCTTCAATTTAAGCAATTAATTTTACAGGTCATATGGTTCTATAAGCTTACACCAATTTTAGTATCAATACTCATAAAGAAATATGAAAAAATTGCATTTTAAATTATTATTGTTTGAAGCGAGACAGTATAAGGCTGAAAAATGGCCATTTTCGCGGCACATCCTTCCAAACGGGTGAAGTTAGCAACCTGAAATTTTTAGGGAAGCAAAATTGGTTGCATATGTTGCATAACCTTCAGAAGCACCAATACTGTGTTTTGGCTGATTGTGAGAAGAATGAACAGATTCCTTCAGCTTTGTGATTAAAGTTCATGAGACAGACACATGACACTCAAAGTCAGTCAAACAGTCAACAATCCTCATCTTTAGATCAACGTCCCTCCAGGTTTCAGCCCCAACCCAAATGTAACCCACCAGAGCTCAGTAACTAATCCCACTGTGTTCCGTAAGTGATATGGGTTTGGATTGGATTAGGTTTGTTAACTGAACCCAACAGGTAAACGATCCAGACAATGGTTGAAAGAGAAGCAAAAGAACTGAAGGAAATAAGATATGGAAGTTCAATTGTTTAGATCTTTACGGGCTCAGTGGGGGGATTGTCTATATGACTGTTCTGTATTATAGTGCAGGATTTGTTTTTCATGCTTGAGATTTGTAATGTAATAAAATACAAGGTGTGGTACATTTTCTAAATTCAGAATGATCTAGAATATGTACGATATACTGTATGGCAAAACCTTAAAATCTGGTTGTACATTTGCAACATTTTAATAACATTTAAAACATATTTATTGCTATGCTATTCAGTGTTTGGTGTCAATAATAATAATAATAATAATAATAATAATAATAATAATAATAATAATAATAATAATCAGTATACACAGAGTCATTAAACAGCCCCTTACACTTTTTATGCACTGTAGATAATAAACCAAAACCTAGCATTTACATGACATGAGAATGGCGTTCAAGTCAAACCGGGAGTTGTGATGATTGTTTTTATTATTATTTATTTATTTAACTGAATTATTCTTATGGGTTGATGCTGTTTGGCCTAATGGATAGCAGGTCACCGCACACCTTCAGGGTCAGGGGTTTCAACCTCTTCTCCACTCATGTTTTCCCTGATAGTAACTGGACTGTTTCCTCTGGGTACTCTGGTTTCCTTCCACGGTCCAAAGACATACACAGTAGTTTGATTGGCATTTCCAAATTACACATAGTGGTTGATTGTGTGGGTGTGTGTGAGTGTGTGTGTGTGTGTGTGTGTGTGATTGTGCCCTGCAGGGGGTTTGCACCCCATCTAGGGTGTACCCTGCCTTGTCACCTGGGATAAGGTCTAGGTCCCCGTGACCCTACACAGGACAGCCAGTATAGATAATGGACGGATAGATGAATTACTGTGGGTGGCTTTTTTGCCTACCAGCCCTACAATGCTTTAAAATCGGAATTTTCTATTCATATCATGTGCAAACTCATAAAACCAAAAGGAAAAAAAATACACTTTGTGAATACAATCAGTACCAAATCTTCACTGTTATTAGATACAATCACTTTCTAGGAATTTCTAGGAAAAGGTTTTAGTCAAGACATTACATTCTTGTTCTTATACAGTATTGCAACTTCCACTAACAGCTGCAACGTGTGTAAGAAGTTGACTGGATCGATATTCAATTATCAAAGCGAATGGTAGACAGCTGTGCTGCTTTACCTTTTTGAGTATTTGTCCTGGAGACACCATTTGGTGAAAGTCTACATACAGTTTCTTAATGAACCGTACTTCAATATAGTCTGCTGAAAACATCGACTCTATCTTGCAAACTAACATGATTAGATAAAAGAAAAAATAGAAACCCTGAAATTTTGCATATTTTGTCAACCAAGGCTCCATTCACAGGGTCTGTCTGTTATTTTATTAATTATAAGATGTATGTGTATCATAACCACCAAGAATGTGCACCTACACTAGCCTCTTTATGAACTGAGCGAGGCAGACACAGAGTGTATTTAGTTTGGGCGTTCTGGCCTGTTATGGGCGATGTCCGCACAGCACAACACGCAGACCACTTCGACATACTCCTTGCTACTCATCAACAACAAGTCCTTATGGGTGTTTAACCTCAGAAAAAGCCTGTAGTTCTCATTAGAGTGACTTAATTAGACTTAATTAGAGTGCAAGTGCTACATATGTGAATTGCAGACATGTTTTATTGTAGTGTTAGTTTAAATACATCACACACTCCATATGCACTTGGTATGCATTATGAGAAATACATTTTCAAAACGGTCCAGTCAACAAGTGACGTTCAAGTCAAACCGGGATTTGCGATGAAATTTCTTGTGAATGATGGTGTGAAACCGATTGAGATGATGAGACTCAGCCGCAATAAAACATTTGAAAGGTGCAAATGTTTTAAAGAAGGGTAGAGGAATGACCAGGCGAGGTGGCTCGGAGTCCACTGCAGTCGTTCCCATGAGTTGAATGCCTGATCTTTGAAAATCGACAGATAACTTGTTGCCAACATCTGTCTGTGGGAACTGCACACACCATCATTCACCACCACTTGCACATTACATGAACTCGGCTGAGAGTTATTGCCACATTCCTCGTACTGTCCTGACCTCGCTCCAAGCCATTTCCACATGTATGGACCATTAAAGGAGTTCCTGGGAGGCCAGTGTTTCAGACATGAAGCAGGCAGTTTGATCATGGCTCAGGCGTACTGAGAAAACTTTTTACCTTGATGGTATCCAAGCACTAGTGAAAATCTCTGATAAGTGCATTAGTGTAGTAGGGGATCATATCGAGAAATAAAGCTAGTTTTTACTCTCATGACTGTGTTCTGTTGTTGTGCCCACCTAAAAGTTGACTTCTTTTAGAATCCTGCAATCATTTTAATCTCATGAGAACCTCTGGTGAATTCCTCGGATTAGTGATGAAATGCTTTTTACGATCATAAACCATATCTTGCTGCCTACACCTTTCGAGATTTGGCACAAAAAAAAAGTAATAGTAGTTAAGCCCGGCATAGTTTATTAGATGAAACCTGTGATATTGTCATTATATCTTTCATCAGGTTCAAAATGCACAGGAGCCTCTTAGTCGTCTCAGACCTCCTCTCAGTTCCACATGGCCAGAAACTTGCAGGTTTCGCGCCAACGGTTCTGCTAGCGGAATGTCTGTGGGGTAGACACAACACCACGCTGCTCTGTGCAGCACAGAAATGGCCTTTCTACCACACAGTCGGGTGAATATTTAAATGTAAACACCGCCTGCTTGCCATCACCTGCAAAGAATACCCCTCCTTTCTCCCCATCCCCCATCCCTCAGTACTACCACACAGCTTATGTTTTTACTGGCTTGGAACACTCCTTGGTGCAAAGCATGCTGGGAGAACTTTTTTTTCTTCTTCTTTTTTTTTTATTAACATTGCTATTCTAAGTATAATAACTGGCATGTGGCCACTCGTAGCCCTGGATCCTGGGACGCACTCCAAAATACCTGGCAGTGCCTATTTTGGGGGGCTCAGTTTTCCAGAGATTCAGGGGCGAAATTTAGTTTTGAAAGGAGAGAGTGGGAGAAGAAGGCTGCAAGGGAAGTTTGGTAAGAAAGTTAGTTTTTTCGAAAGCAAAAACAAGGACGTAGGTTAGTTGTGTAAAAATGGAAGAAATGAGGGTTATGGATTTCCATAAACTTGATGTGAGAATGTTAAACTTGAGATTGTATTGTAATGCTGTTATATAAAGTTTACAGTGTTTCAACAAATCTACACTTCCTACATACTATAGATCATGTTGGGAAGATCATGTTGATCGATCCACTTTTATCCTTATAGAACTGATTCTAAACCAGCATGGGATGAGAAAAAAAATGTAAAAAGCCTGATTCATGTGACTGATGCATGCGCACACATCCACCCTCCCAAACCTTAAATCAAGCTAAATCCTGAAGGGATTAAATCAATTGGCATGTCAGGGGAAAACTGTCATCCACTTCTCCCTTACACATGTCTGAATGATTGCTTCAGTCTGTTAGGCCATGCAGTAAGCTGATCTCTATACTGATCTGATTCTGAGAAGCTAAACAAGTCATTAGACAAATAATTTTCGAGATATCTTAATTGTATGTTATGTCGTTTACCACAGTACTCATGAATAAATCACTGCTCCACAGAAAGAAAGATGAGCCGAAACTTCTCAATAGTTATAGTGCAACATGCAGTAGGTTAATATTTCTTGCTTTTGTTTAATTTAATGATGGCTTGTGTACAACTTTTTACATTTAAATTAATGTAGCTTTATACAGATGTGTACAGTTGTAAATGCTAAAGGGTCAGATCAAATTGCAATGCAGAAAAAGGGAGGGATTTCAGCACTGTTATACTTGCATACAGTATGTATGGAAGGAAAACACCTATCTAGTATTCAATTATTTCCATACATGCATATAAACCTCTTCCATGTAGACTTATAGAATGGTGTTTTCAGTGTTACAGTGTCCAAGAATGCAGTACGGTGACAACAGATGTTTAAGTGGTCCTAACTAATTATTGCGCAACTTGTAGACTTGGGGTAGAAACTGGTATTTTTCAGAATCTGGTGGTGCGAATGCTCATAGTTTTAGTGTGTTTTTGTCTTATATTCCAGTTCCTGTCTGGCATGAGTGGAACCTGATATGGTTCTGGTGTTGTAGCCGATCCACATCAAGGTTTGGCATTTTGTTTATTCCGATATGCTTTCTCCTCACCACAGTTGTAAAGAGTGGTTATTTGAATTACCATAGCCTTCCTGTCAGCTCTAGCCAGTCTGGCCATTCTCCTCAGATCTCACTCATTAACAAGGCATTTCAGCCTGCAGAACTGATATTCACTGGATATTCACTGGTCATTTCATTCTGTGTAAACCTTAAAGACTTTTTACGTAAGAAAATCAGAAATAATTGGCAATTTCTCTAGTGCTCAGATTAGTCCATCTGGTACTGTGCAATATCTATGAAAAGTGGAAGTATCAGATCACATTTTCATTTTAAAAGGACATTTCAAAAATATTTATATTTTTGCTTCTAATTGCTGTCGTGCTGTCTCTTTAATACTGTAATAAAAATAGTAGGAAATATAAACTTTTGCATTCCACATGTTGATGCTAGTGTCGAGTATACAGCACAGTATAGAGGTTGTTATTCAGAATCTGAAAGCCAGGAAATATTCAAATAAGCTGCTATTTTCATATTAGGTCATATTTGCATGATCAAACCAGGAGAAGAGTGAAAGCAATAGGATAAAACTACAAATATACTGTATGTACATTAGATTAAGAAAATTGTATGTTTGTTCCCAGGAACAAATTAAACATTAAGTGTACTGTATTATAAAATATTCCCAAAGGTTGGAAAATAACCCTGTAACTTTCTTAGGAAAAGTGGAAGTGTAGACTATTTAAATGCACATTTCACACTGAACAGGGTTGCTCACACACTTACCCACTACAGGCAATTTGGAAATGTAGATTAGCCTAATCTGCATGTCTTTGGACTGTAAGAGGAAACTGTCTGGAGAACATGCAAACTCGCAAGGCAGGCTTCGATCCCCTGACTCTGTAGGTGCAAGGTGACAGTGCTAACCACTGCACCAAATGCCACAACCTAGGCAGTTTTACTCATTCATTGATTCATTGATTTATACTGTACAGCAAGGGTCCTGAAATAAAATTTAAGAAGGTCTGGTCAATAAAACCGAGTTTGGAACATATGAGATAAACTGGTAAGTTCTCACAGGAAGAATAACCATACACTGATCTGTCCATATATCTTTGAAGGTTCAGTTTTCATATTCTATTTCCCTTTCCTAGGAGTAATCCCTGTTGTGTCGCACTTTCATTTCTGTTTCTACTGACACACTCTGTATATACTGTACACAGTAAACTATTGCGTTAATTGCCTCCGTGTCTAGCCACGTCCACCTTGAGAGAAACTGGTTTATTAATTAATGGCTTATTAATTATTCACATTTATCAAAAAAAGGCATTAGGGTCCAGATAGAACTGCCTCCCGCCCTGGGCAGGGTTTCAATCCATCACAGGGCACACACACACGCACACACACAACAGGCAATTTGGGAATGGCATTTAGCCTAATCTGTCTGTCTTTGGACTGTGGGAGGAAACCGGAGTACCCAGATGAAACCCACCAAGCACAGGGAAAACATGAAAACTCCATGCACACAGACTTGATTCGGGAAACTTTTTCATTCATCCGATCCTTTCTTTCACTCTCTTATTTCATCCGCTCTTTTACTTTTTACTTGCTGGTTCATTCTCTATTCACTATCTATTACTATTTAACTTGCTGGTGCACCTTTTGTACACTTTCGTTCCTCCCTGTATATACAATTATCATGCACGTGTACATAAAAACAGTATATTTTAAGTATTTTACTGCATTTTTACCTCATTAAATTGTAAACTTTAATTGTAAATTCTTGCTTGTTGCTTCCTGGTGGTATAATATATGGACTGGCTGCTGTAACGATACAATTTATCTTTAGGATTAATAAAGTGCCCTATCTATCTAAAAACAGATTATTATTGTTATTATTATTGTTATTATTATTATTATGTGAAATTAAAGAACTTGTTCGCGTGCGCTTTCCAACAGAAGCCTACCATCACGTATAGGTTTTTTCCTCCACTGACTTCAATTTAAACTACATTTCCCATAGTGCTCCGCGGAGCACTTCCGTTTTCTCAGCCAATCAGCGCGCTCGATCCGAGACTCTGGAATGTCTGCCGACGCGCTTCAACTCCAGTGAAGAGAAAAAAAAAACACAGAGGAGCCAAAGTTTTTCACACGAGGATGGACGGAGCGAAGCGAAGCGGGCGGACTAGTGTGTGTGTATGTGCTGTTCACTTTTCTCTATAAAAGAAATTTTAAAGAAGCTTGGTACTTTGGAGGAAGAACGACGTGTTTGGGTTGAATTCGGAGCTTTCGTGGAGTAAAGAAGAAAAGAAAGAGTGTTTTTTTTTTTGGTGGGTGGAAATGTCGCCGCTCGGCGCTGGAGGTTATGTGGCTCTTCTGCTGGTTTTCGCCGCAGCGCGACTCACACATGGCGACATGGAGAGTTTAGAGCCGTGTCCGAGTCCCTGTACGTGCACGGGCTCTTTACTGGACTGTAGTCGGCTCATAAAAGGCTCCAAACTGCTTCATCTTCAAAGACTCCCTTCCTGGATCACACAAGTGTAAGTGAGATACATTTTACTCCAAGAGTTCCAAAGTCGCACTGAGTTACAAAGTTACTGGATTAATCGCACGACGAATCTAAAGCTATCTTAATCACACACACACACACACACACACTCTCTCAGCATTGGGTTTCTATTTAGTCTCAGAAGTTTATATATATATATATATATATTTTTTACCCTCTTATACCTATGGAACATTTCCCCCCTTCCTGGGCCATGTGCAAATCCCTCCATCTAGGGCTCCTAGATAGTCAGCTCCCCCTTTCTTTATCTCTAACTCAATTAACTCTTTTCTACATCCTACTGTGGAGTCTATTCAGGGTTTTATTTGCCACTGTTGAAAGGGCTGAAGTGATAAAAGAAGGTGTTTTAAAGCTTTAGATACAGTTCAAGTGTTTTGATTCAGTAACCGAATACAAAGTGAACACTTATGACATCAATATAACACTAAAAGTTTATAGGATTATTTTTATTCCCCTCTTTTTCTAAATGTCTTCATGTGTTTAAAGGTCCACGGTTTGGAGATATTCAGGGATTTGGAAAGTACCGCCAGAGAGTCTGTGATATCAATAATTATGCTTTAATCTTGGAAAACAAACCCAAACTTTGTCAATAGGGTTTAATACAAATCTGACTAACAAAAAAAGTTTTAGACAATACCTACTCACATCTACTTACCCACCCACCCCAGGCCTTATGAATATACCTAAGGAAAAGGGTAAATTTGATATCTGGATTTGGTTCGGCTTGAAAGACGGCTGAAGTCTGTATTATTTTCCACCTGAAGTGAATCTTTGTGTTCACACAGGTTATTGGATGTAGTAAGCTATCCTGAGTTTCACTACAAAGAGCATCATGTGTGTATATATATATTAGTGTATATATAATATATATTTACATATATGTAAAAACAAAAAACATTACGCAGCTTTTCAGTGGAGCACATGCAAAGCCATTTTTTCCTTTAAAAAGTCGTGCAAAAGTTTGTTTCCTTCTACTCAAGTAGGTTCTTGAGGCAAGTTGACTTTCGCAAAGCACTTGTGCCAAAAGTGACACAATCAAGATTAAGATTTGAGAATGTAGACACTGAATACTGTGTGTGCGTTTAACTGAAGAAAGGATTTAACACCCCAATGCAGTTTTTACATAATCTTTTACAATTTTATCAGCGCCCATGATATGCTGAAATCTGCAGTGTTAGTTTCTTACACTGTGGGTTGTCCACATTCCCACAGCGAAGTGTAGGTAATATTCAGGTTAAACATGTAGCTAAGAATGAATGTGTGTACAGTTAAAGGGAGAGCTAAAAAGTCCGATTCCCTTCAATAAGTCTTTTGCAGCAGGCTGTGTGTCGTTCTTTCTTTCTTTCACTGACCGTTTGGCACGACCGTAGAAAAGAAGTGTGGAAAGTTTCTCCCACCACAGACAGGCACCTCCTTCTGCTTCTCTGCCAAAAAAACAAGTCATAGCTGCAGGGGGAACGAAGTCCTTTGTGCAGCACCATGCTAATTTCTAAACACCTCCCCGGCACGTTGTAAGGCCCCCCGACCGCCCCGGCCCTTTGTTTTCTCCTGAAGCCCGTTATTTCTGCTGAATTAGTGCCTAAATCTAAGTAGTGAAGTCATTAAGGAGCTGCTCTATGAGGATCTGGTTGTGTAACTTTCACAGGCGGAGAGAGAGGGAGAGAGGAGGAGAGGGGGGGCAGGGATGAGGCCTTAAGCCCCTTGAAAAGTGAGGAAGAAAAGTGAGGCTTGAATATATTGAATTATGATGTGAATGTCCTTGTTACATTTACTTAAAAAATAGACTATAACTGCAGAGTGTATAAATTAAGTCTTAAAGCACTATTTAACTGTCTGACCTAATAATTTCACAGACATTACATTACGGCACAAATGCATTTTGTCGAGCATATAGTGCAGTGTTAAATTTTTCCACACCCTATGTTATATCTCAAACCTATGTTTTCATGTAGTAGAAATAGGGATAAAAATTGATTCAGTTACGTTTTGCGATATCGGCACATTTTATGCACCACATTGTCTCCAAAATCGCTTTTTAAAATACTTTTTATAAAAATGTATAAATGTTTGCGATTGACATGGTGAAATTTTGTGGTTCCTCAGTACTCATAAAAAACTTACAGGTGGCACACTCTAAACTATTCACACATTGGCAGGCTGCACCGGTGTCCTGTGTGATAGGGGCAAATCATTTTAAGTTTGATTAAAGTTGTAAGAAAATCTTAAAAAAAAAAAAAGTGTGTGTGTGTGTGTGTGTGTGTGTGTGTGTGTCTGTATATATGT
>JAOVVA010000016.1:2816521-2830996 GCA_028565275.1 Leiocassis micropogon
TCCTTTCCTTTTTTTCTTTTTGCACAGACACTCATGGTGGAAGTTTCTACTTAAACTTATTGAACTTTAGAGACTCCCCTCCCCCTGCTCCCCTTTCTTAAACAGAACCAAATGGCAACTGAGCATGAAGGGTGTGTGCGTGCCTGCCTGTATGTGCATGCGTCTGCTCGCATACAAGCACATGTGTGTTCACTCAGTCCCCTCCCTTAACCCAGTCATTTGTAACCAGGCTTGCAGGGGAGGAAACTAGCTATTTGAATGTAGTTAAGCATGGTGTTAGGGGGCAAAAACTGAGTCCCTCCTCCTCCTCAGGCAGTGAGGCATTAGAGGATAAGGGAAATTAAATTTGACTTATAACCTTATTTGTTTTAATGTGAGGACATTAAACCACTATTTAAGTATATTAAATTAAACGTAACATTGAGCTGTTTAATTAGATGAAGTTTAATCAGGTTTAGCTCAATGTTTTTCTTAAGTTATGTTGCAATACTGATTATTACTATATAATACAAATTTGATTTAAATACAAAACTGTTTGAAGTTCCCAGAAGCTACCCAAAGATTTCCAAGTGAAGTGAGATTTTAATTTACATTTTTTAAATGTGCAATATTTCTGTGACTTGAGGTTGTGAATAAGGTGGTTTTTTAAATGTATTTTTTTTGTTTTGTTTTTTATTTAAAGCGATCTGCGATATAACGAGATTTCCTGGACTATCGAGGACATGAATGGACCCTTTTCTGCACTGAACAGTCTTCAGAATTTGTGAGTTCCTGTAGCTCATGTTGTGCTGAAAAATGTTAACAGTATCATAAAACACCAAATGTTTTAAATCAATGAAGTGGATTTTTTAATTAAAATTTTTATATAAACGACTTGCTGGATTTTTCAGATTTCTTCAAGGAAATCAAATTCGATCGGTTACCAAGAAGTCGTTCACAGGCCTGGACTTGCTGGAGCGACTGTGAGTACTTGTAGCCACGAACGTGACTCATTTCTGAGACTCATACTTGGACTCTTTTAAACAGATCTGTTCTACTTTGTGGTTTTTGTAATCCTTTGTTTTAATTTCTCTTCTTTGAACTCAGTGACCTCAGCAACAATGCCATCATGTCAATTCAAGGAAATCCTTTTTCCCAGATGAAGAAACTAAAAGAACTGTAAGTGTGATAAATGCGTATAGAGTTTAATTTTAACAAGATTTGCACTTAACAAGATTCGTATGGTGGTATCTTGTTTGTTGAAATGCAGCAGACAGACATTGGACAGAACCTTGATTTCACTTTTGTGGTAACTTGATTCACTGTATGAAAATTACTGAAATGCATTTCATTATTCCCCTGTTCTCTAAAATTTAATGCTGGATACCAGAGGATTTTTTTTTTTACTGTTGTCTGGGTTTTGAAAATGGCTTCAGGTTAATAGTGCGTTGATCTGAATTTGTTTTTGATTGGTTTTATTGTTTGTTTATGTTCACAATGACGCGGCATCCATTTCCTCCATAGATCCACTGTAGCAAATTTTTTTTTTTTTTGTCCCCTAAAATTTTAACCAGCATAATTCCAGTGCAGTGATTCATCTGTTTCTTGGAAAATTAGAAAATTGGAAAGTATTCATAAGAGATTTGGTTTGCACGTCTGTCTGACTAAAACCTAATTCTTTTCTACTCTGTTCTGTATTGATGCGCTGAATGTGTCCTCATTCTTTTTTTTTTTTTTCTTTTTTTCCCCCCCCAGGCACCTGAATACGTCAAGTCTTCTCTGTGACTGCCAACTGAAGTGGTTCCCGCTGTGGGTGGCAGAGAACGCCATTCTGTCTTTGGGTAACGCCAGCTGTGCCCATCCACAGCCACTGAAGGCCAAGAGTGTCTTTGCGGTCAGCCAGGACGAATTTGTGTGTGGTGAGTTGGTGCCTGGTGTGCGTTTTTCCCAGCATGTTATACCTGACCGAGCATGCCTTCTTTCTCCCGGTGGAAAATTTGTCATGGAAGAAATTTCGTAAAGGATTATACCGAAAAATGTATTTAACCAAAGAATCCAACCAAAGGCTTCCCAGATTTTACATATTTCTCATGCTATAAAACATTTAGCTATAAGTTTGCACTTGTTCAGTATAGATCTTATTTGTATTCGACTATAACCAATTGTTTTTCATCCTTGCACAGATGATTTTCCCAAACCGCAAATCACGGTGCAGCCTGAGACGCAGTCAGCCATCAAAGGCACCAACGTGACCTTCGTTTGCTCGGCAGCCAGCTCCAGTGACTCGCCCATGACCTTCGCCTGGAAGAAGGACAACGAGGTGCTGAATAACGCAGAGATTCACAACCAGGCTCATCTCAGAGCGCAAGCCGGCGATGGAAGCCAGGTTACCGAGTACACGACCACACTGCAGCTGCGCCATGTGGAATCTTCCAGCGAGGGCAAATACCAGTGCGTCATCTCCAACCACTTTGGCTCCACCTATTCCACCAAAGCCAAACTCACTGTCCACAGTAAGTGATCCGATTCCACAGCAGTTTCTATCCGTTTGCACAATGCTGGTATATGTAGTTATAGAATTTTTAATCATTTGTTTTTTGTCTATCACCATCTTCTCCAGTGCTGCCATCGTTTTCCAAAATCCCTATGGATCTGACGGTCCGTGTTGGAGCCACCGCCCGGCTAGAGTGTGCCGCTACCGGCCATCCGACTCCTCAGATAGCCTGGCAGAAAGACGGAGGCACTGACTTTCCAGCTGCAAGAGAGCGCCGGATGCACGTTATGCCCAGCGATGCCGTCTTCTTCATCGTCAAAGTGAAAACGGAAGACATCGGCGTGTACAGCTGCACCGCCCAGAATACAGCCGGGTCCATTTCTGCCAATGCCACGTTAACTGTACTAGGTAAGAAATGTAAGAAATGTCAAAGCATAAGTGATAAGAGCAAAGGGGTCATATAAAAAGATTGTAATCGTTCTGCTACTTTGTTGATTAAATACCCAGGTATCTAAGATAAGATGCAATCTGTACCATTTTATTTTATTTATTTTTTTCCCCCCTCATTGCCACAGCGGAGAACGAACATTAGTCACTTTCATTTTTAAGCTCTTCTTGCACGTCTCTGATTCAAAGCTGGCTGCACAACACAGTAAATAATGGGAGCCTGCCCTTCTTTCATACCAAAGCTTGTGCCAAAGAATTGTGGCAATGCTGACCTCACAGCTCTGAAGTTGCTTTAATAGTTTAGGTTTTCCAGGGTGACTAGACATAACACTAGAATATTTTTTTCCAAGATCCAATTATAGTACGTTTTTAATATCTCAGCATTGTGCGTAATACGGCATAAAGCCTTTCCAATATATTTTAGTCTGACCTGACTGATGTGTTTTTAAATAGCTCTGAGATCACCTTAAAATGTTTAAACCCAAAAAAATAATAATTATTCAGCTGATCAAAAAATTCTTTTATTTTCTTCCCAGAAATGCCTTCTTTCCTGCGTCCTCTGACAGACCGCACTGTAGCTAGAGGCGAAACGGCCGTGCTGCAGTGCATCGCGGGTGGAAGCCCCCCGCCACGCCTAAATTGGACCAAAGACGACGGGCCGCTAGCGTTGACCGAGCGCCACTTTTTTGCTGCTGGAAACCAGCTTCTGATCATCGTGGACGCGGCAGAGGCCGATGCCGGCACTTACACCTGTGAGATGTCTAACCCGCTGGGAACGGAGAGGGGAAATGTGCGCCTGGCTGTCTTGCCAAACCCTAACTGTGAGTCAAACCAGGCAGGCACAGGGGCACTGGGCCCGGGCGGCAGTGGAACAGAGGATGACGGCTGGACAACAGTGGGCATCGTCATAATTGCTGTAGTGTGCTGTGTGGTGGGGACGTCCCTGGTGTGGGTGGTCATCATCTACCACACACGCAGACGCAACGAGGACTGCAGCGTCACCAACACCGGTCAGTTCCAAGTCATGCACAGAGCTAAGAATGATCTTAATGCACAGAATTCATTTTAAATAATCTTAAAGAAGTGCATAAAACCTATAAATATTAGGATGCTACAGTTTGGTGTGCATGGATGACTTTGAAATCTGTTCTTGTTGCCCTCTATAGATGAGACCAATCTGCCATCAGACATTCCTAGCTATCTGTCATCTCAGGGAACGTTGGCAGAGCGTCAGGACGGTTACGTGCCCTCTGAGAGCGGCAGCAATTACCAGTACGTGAGCTCTTCCATGGGAGGATTCTACCTGCAACCTAAAGACATGAAAGGTAAAACAGCTGGCTGTTGTGTGACTGAATAAATGGGGAACAAATTAAGACTCGCCCAAATGTGCCCAATCTAAGATGACATGCTTGATTTATGCATCATGAGTTTTGTGAAGGCACCAGGTTAAAGAATGTAAATTCAAAGTGTTAAGGGTCAGAATACACATTAAGTCTAATCATGTATAAAAATGGTCCATTTACTACAGAATCAAGGTTTTAACATGGCCATACTAGTCCCCTAATCTATACACTGCAAACCTGTGAGATACGATGACAAGCAAAGTGAGAACTAAGATCATTGTGCATTCTCCAGTCTCATCCAGCATTATAGAAAAAAGACTCAAGTCGTTTTGTAATACTGGCTTTTGTGCTGCCTTCAGGTGTTTGTCAGCTAGACACAGGAAGTGAAACAGACATGGAGGCGGCCATCGACCCCCTGCTTTGCCATTTCCAAGGGCCGATCGGCACACTGCTGAGAAGAGGCAACCTGTACGGCCCAGACCCCACGGACATGTACACAGGTGAGACACACAAGTACAGAACTCTGGGTGTATTTGCTACTTGGTTTTCTTGGTTCCTTGGTTTTTTGTTTACTTTGATAATAAAACCAGTCAGATTAAAAATATATTTTTTTTAATTGAATGATAACATGAAGCGTATAAACTTGAGTCTGTCCTTCACTGTGTTTGACTGGCATTGTGGTCATGTTGTCATGTTTTATCCTTTACCCTCCAGGCTGTGCTGCAGATCAGAGGCTTATGTGCAGAGATTCGTACAGCCCGTCACTCCCCAGCTTAAAAAAGAGAGATTATTACACGTACACGCCTTCACTGTCCTCAGACTCTTATGACCATGTGAACACCGGGGTGCTGGTCCAGCGTGATGGCGGAGAGTGTATGCAGTCACAGCTGCCCTCTGCCTCATACATGGGTACGTAAAAAAAAAAAAAAAAGGCAAATCATATGGTCTACATTTGAATATCAGTGTGGAATCCTTTCCATGTCTAGATCACTTGTGGAACATTTAATACATCAGATACACGACTTTCTGCTAAAATATGGTACGCTATATATTTGCGTAGAGGTTGTTATGGGTTATGGGCACTCAGGGCTTTGATGTATTTCCAGTTTGAAATGGTGCAAATCTCACATCTTTGGTAGCACTGTCTACATTTGGTTGTACACAGAGATAGCACTCCCTGTACACAATATTAGGCTTGCATTAGCTTCAGAGGTATGAATCTGAAACTATGTAGACTGTTAATTAGAACTTCAGCTGTTGGGATTTTTTAATCAGTAGTAATTAGAATTTCTAAAATTACTTTAAAACATTTGAAATGCTGTGTAAGTTGATGCTGTTAATTGTTTAAATGGCGTGTCTTGTCCAAGAGATTTTTTTTCCCCATTTGCCAATCTTTTGCTCCAGTCCAGTAGGTGGCAGTAATGCACAAACCACTCATATAAATAAAAAGAAGTGATTACATGTTTTTTTTTTTTTTTTGCAAAATTAGTATTTTGTGAGTACTTTGCAGAAAATGCAAGAAGTTTATATTTTTGTGGCATAATTTAAGGAGTTCTTCAGTTTTAAACCCTTTAGCGTTAAGTATACATAAACAATTTTTAAAAATTCTTAATCGAAACCTGATTCAATTAATCAACTCGACCAACAAAAGACTGATAATCGAGTTTAGTCTCAAAGCTTTTTCCTACCATTCCTCAGCTTATTAAATGTTTTTTTGTACATTTCTGATAGACATCTTTGACTTACATTTTAGGTAGATCTTGCGGATGCAGTGCGTAAAATGTCATCACTGCCATTGTAGTGGACAAGCCTGAAGCCAGACGTACACCTTTAGCTTTAGTTATAATGAAGAAAATAGCTACATTTACATAAATGTCAACTTTGTTTTTTTTTTTTTTTTGGAACGATTTAATTTTCTTGATTCTGAACACTAAGGCTGTTCCCAGCTCTTATGACCGAGTCTGCTTTCATTTGCCTCATCAGGTACTTTTGGTAAAGCACCCTGGAGACCGCAGCAGGAGCTGTACCCCAGCCTGTGCACTTCAGTGTCTCACAAAGGAGCGACACATCATGAAAACATCTACACAGCCCTCGACTACGACTCAGAGCACGAGGAGGAACTCTCCACTCATTCGCTTTCTCAGAATCGGAAGTTGGAACAGGATAGCAGTGTGTACGAGCTGCCGTTCGACAGCAACAGGACAGTGGAGAGCTGCCTGAGCTCTCAATGCTCTTCATAGCACCACAGGCAGAGAAACAGAAAAAGACTGCAACCTCTGTTTGTTTCTTTAAAAAAATTCTTGAAAATAGAAAAAAATGTAAGAATTCTACCTCAGCTTGGACGCTTAGTGTGCACGCTGGTTCTGAATGTAGAAGGTAAAAATGAGGAATCCTTCCGAAAGTTTAAAACTGTTTTTTTTTTTTTTTTTTTTTTAAATATATCCGTTGTTACTTTTGTACAAAAAACAGATATCAAAAAATATATATACATTTTATAAAGTTAATTTTATTTTGTAAATTAACTGTAAATAGGGTCCATTATTTTGCATACTTTTTTTTTGTTTGTTTTTGGAAGATTGTTGTCATGAACAGACATGAGTCAAATAATCAGAAAAAATAAATATAAGGGAATTGTAATGGCTGGTCCACCTCTTCTGCACAAAGGCTTCTTTGTGCTTCTGTGCAATGTTTGCATATGACAGCACAACATCTCGGCGGTACTTTTTCCTAGTAATAATATGGCTAGTGACTTTTTAGGACTTCAAAAAGGATGTACTCCAGCAAGTGAATACAATGCGTAGCCTATTTCTGTTTTGTGAGTCTGTTCAGTTATCCATGCATATGCTTTTTTTTTTTTTTTTTTTTTTCTTCCTCTCTCTAAGTAAAGCACCGGTTTGCACATATCACTCTTTGATAATAAAACATGTGCTGCTACACAGACAAACTGTCGTGACTTTATTTGTAACCTACAACCTAGACACGATTTCCCTATTGCTTCCGATACATTCATGTCAAGGGCAGATTTAAAGAGCAAGTATATTCTTCAAAGCATTTCTGGAAAAAGTCTGTCCTAGTAGATTTTTCCCCAAAGTTAACTCAGTCGTATTGTGTTTTGATGATGTTAAGGACAGCATGACATCCCTCGGCTGCTTTTCCTCACCTTTGTTTGGTCTCGGTGTTAAAACAGTGGTTGTGAGGTTTATTAGCTTCTCCAAGTTCCACCACAGACCACTAAACATAGCCATAAGCTTCCTTATTCAGCCCCCCACTTTGTAGCAGTGTAAGAAGAAAAACACATTTTCAAGGTTTAGATCTTTTAAACAGGGTGCACAAGTAACTGTGTGTGTGTGCACGTGGGGTTTAACACACCTGCTGCTGTGTCAGTGCTCAGCGCTGCTGTGGGCTTTTTGACTCATTCTGTTTAGAAACCTGTGGCTTAATAATCATTTCCTTTCTGGTGGTTCTGTATTAGACCTTGATTTATGTCCTGGTTGCATTTTTATTTCAGTCCTTGAGCTACATTCTGCAAAGCACAATAAGCAGATATATATATTTATATTTATTCATATAATACAGAAAATGCGTGTGCCACAGAAGCTACTTGCATAGTTTATGCAACACTGAAGTGACCAATTTGCTTGCTTCCCTAAAAATTTCAAGTTGGTAACTTCTGCCGTTTTAGAGAGAAGATTTTATATGTGCCCCAAAAATGGGCAATTATTATAAAACAATAATAATAATTAAAAATGCAAATTATTCATATATCTAATTTGGTGACAGATTCTAAAAGCATATGACCTGTAGAAATGGTTGCTTAAATAGAAAAAAATCTGTAGTGTCTGTAACCATGAAAAATTCATGTTGCTATATCTTAATTTTGCATTTTAGAATAATACACTTTTTCAGGTTTATGTCTTTTCATGTGAAATCGAAATTGGCCAAGTTTCATCTGAACGATGATTAAGATCAATGTAATATTTGAATAAAAAAAAAGTTACAGACACTACATAAAGGGGCATGAAATTGTATTTAGCAAATGTGTTTCTTTTTATGTGAAAAAAACAAATATGTATGCATATTACAAAAAAAAACAGCAAAGCATTAAGTATTATGAAAAATTATATGATCATATCTGAAACGTCACTTTTTCACTTAGGTGAGGCACTTTTTATACCATGTCCGGTTCTTTTTTTAATAACTATGCACTGCAATATACAATATGTGTGAGTAGTGTAAGTAATTATGTGAGTCACATGTGGAAATGCAGTGATGACTGTTCGTCCAATACAGTATGTGTAGATGTGAAGTAGGGTGTAAGAAACAACATGGCTTTCTAGTTTTACCGGCCTGTTTCCATATAGTAATGCTTTCTAATAATACGTTATGAGTTTTCCTCTAATATACCCATTACTGTAATTATTTTTATTTCCTTATTCATTTATTTGTTTATTCACATAGTCCGGGAACACTGCTTGCCAGTTTGATTGTATAATTTTATATTATTCATATTTTTATTATTATTATTTTTATTATCATGTAGGGTTTCTATAGTCGTGAGGGAATTTTAGAGGAGACAAGACCTTTAAAACAGAAAGTCAGAGTTGATTTAAGGTTTAAAAATATATCAAAACGGAGAAAATATTAATCAGCAATCACATTATTAACATGAGATGTCTAACCACAACAAGGTCAGGTGTTCTGGAATAGTTCTTGCAAGAACAGTATTATTAAGTCCTTTTGCAAAACCCATCAAGCACCATGATGAAACAGCATCTCATAAAGACCTTCCCAGGAAAGCAAGACCAAGACTTACCACTGCTGTGCAGAAGAGAAGTTCATTTAGAGTTACCAGCTTCAACAATCACTAATTAATGCATGTCTCTTTTACAGGTAACATTAGGGAAAGAACAGCAGAAAAAAGAAAGACAAAAAGTTGCTGCTCTTAGTTTAACGTTTGGGTTGCCATTTGTTTTTCCCACCCACTGTAACTACACCTTTACAGTGGGTGTACACTTTACCTGGTAGTATAATCATAATAATATGTAATATAATCATAATAAGATACATTTTGCATCAAATGTGTAAATCTTGAATCATGCTTAAAACATTCTCAGCCATTACAGGTTGTGGAAAATGTGCTTTTTAAGTTACTTAACAGGAAGTTGCATCATCTGAATCTCTTGAGAGTCAACTGAAGAAGACAAGGAAGTCCTCACTCACTCACCGTCTATATTGCTTTATCCTTTATACAGGGTCACATGGGGGCCTGGAGCCTATCCCTGAAGACTCGGGAGGCGGGGTACCCCAAGGACGGGGTGCCAATCCGTCACTGGGCGCACACATACTGTACACACTCATTCACACACTACAAACTATGAGCAATTTGGGAACGCCAATTAGAATAAGTTGCATGTCTTTGGACTGTGGGAGGAAACCGGAGTACCTGGAGGAAGTCCACCAAGTACGAAGAGAACATGCACACGAGGGAATAGAACCCAGACCCTGGAGGTGCAAGGCGACAGCGCTACCCATTAAGTCGTTATGCCGCCAAAATGAAATCCTTTATTTATTTGTTTATTTATTTTACTTATTTTAACTATAGATTAAGATATAAAAAAAATATTTCAAAATGCTGTAGTAACCGTAATTGTAGCAGTATTTGTCTTTGATTATTCTAAGTATATGTTTATGTACAGTACCTGTGTGTGTGTCTAATCCAAACTTTTAAACCCCAACTTAGTATTTGATGAATCCTTTAAATCCAGGGTTTTTTTCGTCCTTGCTCTTTCCCAGCCCAGTTCCCATAATTGTGCAATAAATTCACAGAGGACTAGACGTGTTGGAAGCTACAGCAGCTTTTCAAACAGCCTGGGAAGAACGCAAGGCAGGGAAACCACACACAAAGCCCGACACCTGGAGCACAGCTGGTGAGCGGTGCTGACATAGTGATGAACAACAGAGATGAACAAATAAAGAATGATCAAAGACCTAACTCATCTATGAAGATCAACAAATTCCTAAAAGTCTAAATGTACAGATACATTTGGCTCGATTGGCAGCCAAGCTGAGGTTTTCTCACAGGAACTCCAAAAGCTTTGGAATTATTTCAAATTAAACCAAAAAAAAAAAGAAAAAAGCCAATCAACAAGAAACTAATGTCGAAAAAAAGACCCTTCTGGGATAGTTTTTTTCTTTCTAATTTTATTCCAAAAAATATAAGAATATTTTTCATCAAAGCTGAAAGCAACTTTAATGGAAAACGAGTACCTCTCATATATTTCATGTTTTAGTGAAGTCACAATAAAAGACAAAATTATGGTGAAAAAAAAAACTCAAAACAGCCTTGTGATCGAATAGAAGCCAAATGAGAAGCAAACAAAAACAGCAGTCAATGAAAAAAAGGTTCCACAAAGGAAAAAAGAAAAACAACCGAAATTCCAAAATAATTCTGCTCTTTGATTGCTGGCTCCAGTGGAACTAGACAGGAAATTGGCCATTCCTTGAACCATCAGTGTCTGGTGCAAAGGTGATCTAGGATCTGCCTTTGTCTTACAGTCAGACTCACTGTTTACACCAAGGGGACTCGTGTCTAGGAGGGCGCCAGTTGAATTCTAGATAAATCACCTGAATCAACTCGTTAGCTAATTCCCTAGATCCTAATGAGATTAGTTAGGAAAGGGATAACAAATCTCTGTATGTCTGTGACCCGAAGTCCGGGCTCAGATGTTCCTGAGAATACACCCCCTCCCCCAAAAATAACTGATCCCACCTTGTTGCCTATATCCTACTAAATCCTTCAGTCTGTTCTTCTCAGTTTTTTCACCCCGTCTTCTTGTTTCCTGTCTTGGATTTCTGATCAGGGGTAAAAGACTGATGATTGAGCAATTAAGGAGGAACGGTATTGGGAAGGGGAGGTAAGGATGATTCCAAGGAACCCTGAATGACAGGAGACTCTTAAAAACACTATGGCATTTAAAAAGGTTGGGGGCCCGGTTTTCAAGGGGCCCAGAATGTATAGCAGTGTCCCTTTAAAACAGTGTACACCATGTCCACCATGGTACAGATGCTCCATGTGTAGCCCTTAAAATTCAGGCTGACATAAACAAAAACCCAAATACACAGTTTGATGTCTGAAGCCTCCTTTGTCGATGCCCACTGGCAAGACTTCCATATAAGCCATTGACCTATGCTGTGTGCCACTTGGGTTTTAAGGGGTTAAAGAAGCAACGATGATTGTAATAAAAACAGTAAGGGATAGAAGGCTTCTAGATCAAGTGTATGTTGGTTCTTCCTGTACTACAGCCTCTTCAATTTAAACCATCCTTATGGATCATCCCTTTTCATCGGTCCTGCTTTCCCTTGTGATGCTCATATGGGAATAGGGTTACGTGCCTTGCGGCTGTAACCAGGTGAACCCCTGACCCTCCAATTAGCTTCAGTTGCCTGAGCTACCGTTGCCCCAATCACTCACTCACTCTCACTCATCGTCTATACCAGTTAATTCTGTGTACAGGGTTGCGAGAGGCCTGAAGCCTATCCCTATCAGGAGACTTAGGGCACAGAGACGAGTTACACGTGGACAGGGTGCCAACTTATCGCAGGGCACACACAAGTACACACACTTACACGCTCATTTATACACTACAGGCAATTTGAGAACGATAATTAGCCTAATCTGCATGTCTTTGGACTGTGGGAGAAAACCAGAGTACCTGGAGGAAACCCACCAAGCACATGGGAGAACATGCAAACTCCATGCACACAGACCCCAAATGGGAATCGAACATTAATGAATGATGAAACATTAACATTAGGTGTGTGATTCTGTTCTGTATTACAGTAATAAACATTACTACAACCGAGCAACTTGTCATTACCAGTTCAAGTCTGTTTAAGGTAAAGCATCTGTGAACAAGGATGATTATTTTGTGTTCTTGATTCCCTCTGTCTATGTGTCTTGCCCCTAACCTAAGAAGAACCTAAGAAGCGAGAAAACGAGTTAGCCTTCCAGAGAAAGAAATAAGAAGCGCCCGTGTTTTACATGAACGGAGTCCGCAGGCCCTGACCTGAAGCCTGTGCAGCAGAATGACGCTTTGATCCGCCACTGTGACTAAGCAGAGGAAATGAATTTAGCATGCCCCAGCCTTATCTTACAGTGAGACACTTGGAATTTCATAGCTAATTTGCACTCATTGCTGCCAGATGTGGAGACATAGACTCAGAATGTTTGCAGTAATAGATGGCTCTAGGCAGCATGATGGATTTCTCTGTTTTTTGTTCAAGGGAGGAAAAAAATTAAGCTATTTCTATCCACTACCTTATAACAGAATCACATTATTATTATTATTATTATTATTATTATTATTAGTAGTAGTAGTAGTAGATGTTGTCGTAGTGAATAGTTGTTGTTTTATTTCTTTTCTGAAATGCTGAATCTTCATGCTGCAATTACATGCCCCTTGGTAAACATGGTCTCACACTACAGTACATCACTTTCACACCTCCTTCTCAGTCTCAGTACTTTCATGCTCTCCTTTGTCTCTCCTGAAGCGATGGTTTGGCTCGGATAATTAAAAGCAGTCCTTTTTTCCGTCTTGCAGATGTTGCAATAAATCATGTACTGGCCCTGCCCAAGCAACTGGCTGTTGGACAATAACATTTCCCCACCTTCCCTACCTCTATATAAGGAGGGCAATAAAGAAAACTAGCAAACATCTGCTCCTCTTATTTTATTAACCGGTCTCCCCTTTTTTTGCTTCTTGCACCCTTTCGCACATCTAAAGGTTGCAGGAAAATATATTTTCCAATGAGACGTCCTTGCTCACGAAAGCGTCACTTCAGAGAAATGTAACTTATGGGTGATTTTACACTTTCCAGACACGAAGCAGGGGAGAGGGAGGAGGGATTTACATTGGTTATGGAAAATGTGTGTGTGTGTGTGTTTTTGAAGTCTTTATATTACAGCGTATCATCCCACACACAGCTTTGTTAAGATATCATTGAAGAAACACCATAATTCATAACTTTATATTATTATATTGTGTGTGGCCTAAACAAGAACAGTGTAAAGCAAGAAATTCCTGTGACTATGATTGAAAAATACATTGTATTAAATTATATTCAAACACATTGACCGTGGAATGAGAAACTTATTATTCATTTTTTGCAAAATAATTTAAAATAAAGCAAGAACCATTAAAACCTTGATAAAGAGTATTTCAAGTCTTCTTCGAGTCATCATGGTATTTTAAAGCACACATGGCACAATATGTGTCAGATCTCAAGTCTCTTGTAGCTTTTGTACCTTGTGAGTAGCCTTTCCTCCTTAATTAATTTTCCTTATCATGGCTCCCAAATAAAACAGAACCAGTGATAGTGATAGCAGGAGTATTATAGGGCATATTATATGGTACATAATATGGTATTATATAAATATTAAAACATATTATGGACCTTAAATGAGGTACACCTGTAGTTCATTAATGCTGGGGTAACTGCACTGGCAATAACAGAGTGTGAATGTAGGTAAAAGCAAGATGAGTCTGGGTTGACACTCCTGCTCATTAAAAACTGAGCTAACTTTTTAATTACCCTTCATACATACCATCAGACTACACCAATATACACCAATCAGCCATAACATTACAATGCAAAACACTGTGCCCAGTATTGTGTAGGTCCCCCTTGTGTTACTGGGGTAGCTCTGACCATTAAAGGAAAGACTCCACAAGACCTCTGGGGGTGAAATATGGTGTCTGGCACCAGGACGTTGGCAGCGGATCCTTTGGGTGCTGTGGATTGCGGGATGGGATCTCCGTGGATTGGACTTGTTTGTCCGACAGATCCCATGCATGTTCGATCGGATTAGGATCTGGGCAATTTGAATTCACTTTTTTCTGGTGAATTCTGGTTTTGTTTGCCAGCTGGGCCCTGTGCCCAGTGGGCTGTGTTGCATTGGGAGTTCTGGTGCCTTTCTATTGAGGCCAGCATTGGATTCTTTTCAGTAATTTGTGCTGCGTTGGCTTTTCCGTGGGACTGGACCAGATGGGCTGGCCTTTGGCCCTGTGGGCATGGGTGAGCCTTGGATACTCATGATCCTGTCACTAGTTTAATGATATATAATCGATAATCAATGTTATTGAGTAAATGGTGTCTGGTGTTAATGTTATTCTTGATTGGTGTATAATAGCACACTCAAAAGCCAATAAATAA
>JAOVVA010000016.1:2831096-2842731 GCA_028565275.1 Leiocassis micropogon
AGATAGATAGATAGATAGATAGATAGATAGATAGATACATACATACATACATACATACATACATACATACATACATAGATTCACACTTATCCTGTGTAGATTCATGTGAGCCTGGAGCCTACCCTGGTGAACTTAGTGAACACACAACCAAGTGACACTCTGGATTGAGTGCCCACCCATTGCTGGACACATACAGTTACAAACTCGGACAAAAAAAGGAAGTTTGTAGAAGGAAACCAGAGAACCCAGAGGAAACCTCCAAGCAAGGAAAGAACATGCAGGACTCCAGAGTGGGGGCAACATTTAAACCCCAAACCCCAAGACGCAATGATGCTCATCACCGAGCCAGTGTGTTGCCAGAATGGCATATAATGTTTATATACTGTTATTGGATTCGTAATTATTGTATGTGAAAAGAAGAGCATTAGCTTCATTGTTACAACTGAAACCCTAACCATGGCTCTGATCTTTCTGAATCACTTCATAAGTAATACTATTTGGTAGTTTCTAGTGACTTAATCAAATGAATGGTGGCACGGTGTAGTGGTTAGCGTTTCCATGTTTGATTCCTGCCTCAGGATCTGTGTGCATGGAGTATGGTCTCCTCGTGCTTGGTATTCTGATATTCCGGGTATTCCGATTTCCTTCCACTGTCCAAATACAAAGGCAAAATGCCGTTCTCAAATTGCTTGTGGTGTGTGTGTGTGAGTGTGTGTGTATGTGTGTGAATGTTGCTTGGAGGTCCTACTACGATTGTAAAAATGGGAATAAATACAATGGTCACCATTGGCCTCCACAGTCTCTGACTGGACTACAGAGGTTCCTTGATGGATGGATGGAAAAAAAGTGAATGCATAAAGCCTTTGAAAAAGGTTTCCAATACTTTTGAAATCAGGCACATTTGCTGGCACTAATTCTCCACAAAAAAATATATATTTGTTTTTCTATTTCTATCCCTCCATCATACAGTATGTGAACAAATCAATAATGATATGGTATTATATTGTTCTTCTGGGTTCTTCAACCCATCAAAAGCAATACTGCAATGCACAATGGGAAGGTTCTTGGAAAGAAATTAATTTAAAACCATTTAGGCATTAAATACATATGGATATATTTAATAAAAAATCATTGCTGGTTTGAATTTGTCAGAACGACCTTCACTGCTCATTTGTGTGTTTCCTACTTAATTGGAGCCAGTGGGTGTGTATGTATGTATTCGAGATTAGCGTGGTCTATAGTGTGTTGTACAGGCTTTACTTTCTAATAAGTACAACCCCCTTACACACTCATGCTCCAGCTTAGGGTGCTATGGCAGCACAAAACAAGACAAGCATTGGATATTAAGTGCTGGTTTGCTGTTACAACTCTACAGAGCTGCCTGGAGCCTCTAAACACCCCACAGTGTGGGAATTCCCCACGTCCCGCTTTGTGGAGACAGAATTTCAGGATGACACTCCTCAAGGATTTAGATAGCCAACCCAGGCTGGATTTGTATCCTTTGTCTCGGTGCCGATTGATGAATGTAAACTGATTTCTATTAAGCTGCATCTGACAGTTTCTTTAAGCCAAAAGCACACTGAGCCCCGGAGAGCTAATTTGAAGCGTAGCCAGGCCACCCAGAAGAGAATTACGGCTCACATTTAATAAGGATCATACTGAAATACTTGCTGTGTGCACATCCTGGAGCTCAGCTCTATTCATATACAGCAGCTTCTCTGTACCTCCTGGCCCATTTCTCCTTTCTGGATCCAAGCAATCCCTATGCATGGAGAAATATGGCTTACGAGTTTAACACAAAGTCTCAGTGTGCTGTTCATCTGGGTTGCCATTGCACTCGTTTTCATAACATCGAGTTTCTAATGCTTTCCAGATGCCTTGGAAATGGAGAGAGAGAGAGACTTATAGAGGCTCCATTTCGGTGTTAGATAATGTCTTGGCACACTGAAAAGGATTTTAGAAAAAAATAAACAGTATTTAAAAAAAAAATAATAAAAATCGGAGCATGGCTCTGTAGCGCCCCCCGGGATCATAATGTAAAACTGCACATTTCTTACCAACACTGGGAACAAGCAGGAGCATATTAAATGCAAGAGGTAGAAAGAGAGGTGTGTGTGCGTGTGTGTGTGTGTATGAGAGAAACAAAGAAAGAGAGAGAGAGAGAAAACTGGTGACAATTTTCCAGGTGTGCTACTAATCTCAAATGGATGTGCTCGGAATAGTTGTTAGAATAATGAGATGGCAGGAATAATTTTCCACAAAACTGAACTAGTTACATATGCTGTGTTTGTGTGTGTGTGTGTGTGTGTGTGTGTGTGTGTGTGAGAGAGAGAGAGAGAGAGAGAGAGAGAGAGATGTGACATCAATCTTGTACTGAATGACTCTCATTATTCTAATGGATTTGGGGGCCAATAATTGTTACCAAACCTGGTGTTCAAAGCACAAATGGAGAGAAACAAAGCAGATACATTGCTGGCCTGTCAAAATGTCTGGCAGTATCATTTATTTGGGGTCAGGCCAGACTCAAAATGTGTTTAGCGCTTTCAAAATTCACTTTCGGAACAAAATCGTTGTCCTTTTTCCCTTTTAGAAGACTATGTGCAATCATATGTACCTTATACATCTATGAATCAATCTAGGACTGCTCCTTTGTCACATAAATTGAGTGATAAATTAAAACATAATTAGCATATAAATGAATAACTGAGGTTGTGTTGTTGTACTGTTGTGTTCTTTCATACAATAACTAGATAGATAGATAGATAGATAGATAGATAGATAGATAGATAGATAGATAGATAGATAGATAGATCTGTTTTTACACTATACATTCAAACACGGATTAATAGATATAAACACAAGTTAATATACAATTTGGAATAAATTGGCAAATTAGGTTTGCCACACTTTATAAAAGCTATATTTCATTAATACAGTAACATAAACAGTAACTGACATGTCCTAACTAAATACACGCTCTAATATGTTTTCTGCATGTACAATTTACCACAATTTTTGGCAGTGCTGCTAAAAGAATTCCTTACACAATATCACGTAAGAAGGAGTGCTGTTGTACTGAATATCAACACAGCTGTGACACGGTTGTAGGCATGAGGGCAAAGAACTGAAGACATTGCAGCCCTGGTGAAATTCAGTAAAACAACACAACCTCAAGTGTGATTTTTGTTTTCATACAACGATAACTGTATTATGTCTTTTTGAAAAATATGTTGAACCTGATTAAGCCATCTCTACCACTTGGTTGAGGTATGCTATACTGAAAATAAATCCAACTGATGATTTATTGGCTTTAAATATTATGCCTTTTTGATTATTTTGTAGCATACCACAAGTGATAAAGTAGAGTGAATGCTTCAAAACATTTTCCACCATGAATATAAGTTATTATTATAATCATTATTATTGTTATTTTGGTGGTATATTTAAATTTATTGATACTTTTACCAAGAAGTGACATCTCAACCGTTTGGAAGAAGCCTATACATTGTGCTGGATGTGTTGCACAACAATGTAGTATGATAAGAATGACTGGCATATTGACTTAATGAATTAGGGCATTAAACAATTTCATTTTATGCAAATACGGTGGGTGTACAGTTTTAAAACAATCCTTTCCACCACATCATAAGATGGTTAACCGAGGAAGTGTAGTGCAGTTCACTGAAACCCACATTTATGTACCTAAAACCATTTATTGACCAAATAATACATGCTGTGTGACATAATGCATTATAGTGCTGCAAGTGTTCATCCGGGTGTTGAGATAAACTTGGTCAGGAACAATGTTCAGATGCAAACCAGGACATCTTCTTACCATAAAACTGGATGCCTTGTGGTCTCATTCTGCTTGCACCAAATGTTGATCCTTTCATCAGCAACAGATTTATCTGATTAGACATTTTTTTCTTTTCATAAGTAGTCAACTGACGTGTCCACATGTTCTTTGTTCTGTGCTCAAATTATCATTTACATTTGTCATAAGCTATAGTGACAGTAAGCCATTAAAGATGTAAGAAAACATTTTGGAGATCGGTGCATGTTTAAATGCAAGTTCTTTGATTGCAGTGTGTGTTTGCTTGCACAAATTTCAATATACAAACCAAATTCCAAAAATGTTACGAACAAAAAGGAGTCATCTGTGAAGTCTTTTCACCTTGTCCTGTATTCAAAACACTATAATACCAGATGAATCTAATTGTTTGTTGAAAATATGAGCTCATTTCTAATCTGGTGGTTGCAACATCTTCCAAAAAAGTTGGGACCAAGGTGGTCCTAAGGTGATGAGAAAAAATGTTGTTAAACAGGTGACCCAATTATGTCATAATAAACATTTCATTACATTTCAAATAAAGGCCTAATCCTTCTAGAGCAAGGACGGGATGAGGCTCACCAATTAGCCTTGCAGGATAACGTTCCCCAATGTCAGTACACAATATCTTCAAGAAATTCAAGGAAACCCATCAAATCTCAAACCACTTCTGAATACACATGATCACCGATCTCTCAGACATCACTGCCTTAAAAACCATCATAGTGGATATCATGATGTGCCCTCTGGAACGAGTTTACAAATGCGACTTAATGCTTAAGGACGCTGCACACAATATCACGTAAGAAGGAGTGCTGTTGTACTGAATATCAGCATGACTGTGAATGTTGTAGGCATAAGGGCGCAGCCCAAGTACTAAAGGCATCGCAGCCCTGGTGATATTGTGATTATTGCTTTTATACAACAGTACCTGTATTATGTTTGAAAAATGTGTTGAACTTAACCTGATTAAGCCATCTCTACCATTTGGTTGAGGTATGCTATGCTAAAAATGAATCCCCCAGATGATTAATTGGCTTTAAATATTATGCCTTTTCAAACCAATTATGTCATAATAAACATTTAATTACGTTTCAAATAAAGTCAAATTCTTCTCTGGGCTCTGTCTCGTCTGAGATGGACAGTAGCAGCCTGAAAACGTGTTTTGTCAACTGACGAGTCAACATTTGAAGCAACAGCTAACATGTTCTCTGGGTCAAGGACCATCCAAGCTGTTCAGCCTCAGGTCCAAAAGCCAACATCAGTCAAGGTATAGAGTGTTCCAGTGCCGGTGGCATGGGCAAACTGCATCTGTGAACGCACCATTAATGCAGAAAAATATGTTCTTGTTGGATCGACATATGCTGCCATCTTTTTCAGACACCCCTGTATTTTCCAGCATAACAATGCCAAACCACATTCTGCTCAGATTACTCACGCATGGCTGCTAAACACAGAGTACTAGTGCTAGACTGGCCTGCCTGCTCCAATTGAGAATGTGTTGTGCATTATGAAGTACAAAATATGGCAACGAAGACCCCGTACAATTGCACAGCTAAAGACCTGAATAATGGAAGAATGGGGAAACTCCCGCTAACTTATCCAACTGGTTTCTTCAGTGTCCAAATGCTTAAAAAGAGTTATTAACAGAAACTGCGATGTTACACATCGGTAAACAATCAACTATCCCAAAGTTTTGGAGGACGTTGCAGCCACCAGATTTGAAATGAGTACATATTTCCAACAAACAATTAAATTCACATGGTAAATCATCAAATAATGTACTGTTGTAGTGTTTTTAATATAGTACAAGGTGAAAAGATTTTACAGATGACTCCTTTTTGGCTTTATTGCCAATTTCCATAGTGTCTCAACTTTGGGGAATTGTGATTGTACTTTATGTCGTCCGTGAACCCTTTTTATTAATTAACATGCTGCATTTTTGCTCATTCGTTGTTTATACAATTCTGCATAAAATCTTGAAAATGGAGACAAAAGCACAAGATGTTAGCCATTTGGAAGATGCAACTGTAATGTGTTCATCTAATTTTGAACATTATAATAATGAAGGTGACCCAATTATCTACATACATATGTTTATGAAAATTAACTCAACATGACCCAAATATCTACATATATTTGTTTATGAAAATTAATTAATTATGGCATATGTAGCCCTTAAAACTCAGAGCATTTTAGCCCTTTTTGTTTTGCTGTTCTTTTTGCTCTAGTTTGTTGGTTTGGGGATCTGAGTTCAAGCCCCGCTGTCAGTGGTTGCCACACCCTATATTACCCAGCCACTGCATGCAGTGCCAGTCCCAAGCCAGGAAAAAAAATGGGAGGGTCGCCTCAGGAAGGGCATCTGGCGTGAAAACCTGTGCCAAAAGTTGTGTGCGGATCAAATGGCCCGCTGTGGCGAAGTTATAGGGCTCAGGATTGTGCAGTATTGAGTGACATATCTTCTTTATCACCACAGTATAGGTAATATGATGAACTAAATTTTATTTTATTTTAACCATATACAAACATGACTGAGACTGAGACTGTTTAAAACATTATTTTATTTTAACCTATACAAACATGACTGAGCACTTTTCTGGTTGTTTTTTTTCCCGGTTGTTTCTATGACCAAGAAAAAGTGCTCATTTATAAGGATAACGTTTGCTCTACCTGACATATCCAAAAACCCAAATGCACAGTTTGATGTCTGAAGCCTTCTCATTAACACATACCTGCAAGGCTTCCATATAAGCCCATATATGTTTTTATTGTCTTAGACCTACGCTGTGTTCCTGGCACAGTTCTGTGCCGCTTACGTTTTAATGAAATGGCCTAAATGCCATTTAATGATATTTTCTTCTCTATCTACATTTTTTGCCATCATTAGATAAGCCTGAAATACATATAAATATTAGTTTATTGACAGTATATGCTGATGAACGTAAGTCAATTTAGCTGGCAAAACTTCACAGTTAACCTAATTTATTCTATCCAGGAAGAGTTATACATTTTGGCTTGAATACTGTTAATTTACGGAGTAGTAAACTCTGCATAAAACCTCAAATTCTAGATATTATGGGCCTCGCTCTTTTTTTTCCCTTACAACCAATATCCAAGTTGGAGCTTTTACACAAAACCTCTTACTTGACTTTGACACAAAGAAAACAGAAAGAATAAAGACCTGACAATTTCGTCTGGACTGAAGTTTTTTAATGAAGAATAATCATCCATTTAGTAATTAGTGTGTGTGTGTGTGTGTGTGTGTGTGGGTGCAGCTCAAATAGTGACCCCATTAAACCTGCATGCCCCATAAACTCCAAATGAGCACAAAGTCTTGTAACTTTCATTACACACTAACTGTACAGAGAGCACGCTAACACACAACATTACACAACTCTACACTACAGCACACCATCCTGCTCTCAGGGAACGAGAATCCTGTACACAACCTTCAAAACCAAGATTTTAAGATTATTCTAAATGTGTTTCACTTCTACATGTTTTTTTTTTTTTTTTGCGAGTTTCTCTTCTGCTATTTTTTGCCTTTGATTCCAGATGAATCTTCAAAGTGGACTTGGAGAGCCGCACTTCAAAAGGACAGATTCTGTGGCTTTCGAAGTGTTGTAATTACCGGGGCGCGAACACACATGCTCGCCATATTGCAGCAGTCAAACACCCATTTTTAATCATCGTACCACAGTTTGATTGTTCTAACACCCACAAAGACTGGCAGTGTAACTTTACATGAACAGTATAGGAAAAGAAAACACACTGAGATGTTCAAGCTTGGTACAGCGGTCATACTTGGAATGTTTATCCAAAAAGGTGACCTTTGGCTGTAGGGTTCTACATAAAGGCATACATCTCTTTTAGTTATAGCTACCATAATAATATTATAACATGTGAATGACAGTAAAATTTGGTAACTGTTAAATAAAAGAAGTATTGTGATTAATTATGATTCAAAGCGATATCCATGATTATCATGGACAAGTGACAGAAAAAAATTATGCTGTAGGGACATTTTGCTGCCATGATTTTGATCTTTTTATTTATTATTTTAATATGTGTGTGTGTGTGTGTGTGTGTGTGTGTGTGTGTGCTTTTTTTCTCTAATAACACCTGAATTTACAAATGCAACTTAATGGTTAAATAAGCATTATCACGTGAGAAGTGTTGTACTGAATATCAGCACGACTGTGATGCGATTGTAGGCATGTAGGGCGCAGCCTAAGTACTGAAGGCATTGCAGCCCTGTTGATATTGTGATTATTGCTTTTATACAACAGTAACTGTATTATGTCTGTTTGAAAAATGTGTTAAACTTAACCTGATCAAGCCATCTCTACCATTTGGTTGAGGTATGCTATGCTCAAAATGAATCCGGCAGATAATTCATTGGCTTTAAATATTATGCCTTTTAAAATAAAGTCCTAGTCCTTGTAGGTGTCAAAGACTTCTCTGGGCTCTGTCTCATCTGAGATGGACAGTAGCACCCTGGAAACGTGTTTTGTCATCTGACGAGGCAACGTTTGAAGCAACAGCTGACATGTTCTCTGGGTCAAAAAGGAAAAGGACTATCCAGACTGTTCAACCTTATTTTCTCGTTGATTTCATACTTACAGAAAAAAGTGTATCAGACATTGTTAGTTTTGTGTTATTTTTGCATCAAAGTATGCGTCCAGGTGTGCTTTAGTTCTTTAGTCCAGGGTATAAATATTTTCTATTTCCATGGTTTACTGGTCCAGGAAGAACTTAATAAATCAGTGCAATACATGTGCAAAATAATAAATATGAGTATTATCTGACACTATTTAACTCTGTACCTATTCTTAACAAATTGAACTTATAAAATTTTTATTTATTTATTTATTTATTTTGGATAAATAATGGCCAAAATACAAATACATAAAGAGGTGAGAAATTTATTACAGTATGTTATTGTAAATCTTGATCTCTGAAATCTTGAAGTCTGATTTAGGCCTTGTGTAACTTTTGCATATTAATATTATATATAATTTTACTAAAATTAATTAAGCTTGCTAACATACATAATTCTATTTACATAAACACAATTTATTTTTGTGTGGAAATTACTAGTAAGTGATGTCCTGAGTCACCGAGCAAGACCGAACGTTAAGAAATCATACACCCAGATTGAATAATTTCCTTTTTCTTCACTTTCTTTCTCTTGACCTCCCTTTTAAGCTTCTGCTCTTTTCCAGCATTCGTGCCTTTCACTTTCCAACTATTCTCCTCTTGACAAGCATTCCTTCTAAACCAATTCCATACGCTTACGAAGCAAACTTGCAAACATCTGCATTTTCCATCAGAAGTGGTTTTTAAAGAGGCTGCGAGTTTAAAGAGCAGGGGTGGGGGTGACTCGATAAATGCTCGCCAAGGCAAAGATGGCTACTCTGTGAATCAGAGACGTGCTCATTTATGTGGATTTAAACATCTTGAATGACTCCGAAACCAGGGCAAGGCAACCCCTGACCGTAGGCTATGAATTAGAAGGAAGGTTTGTTAAAGCGTTCATTACACAGGTTTTTGTTCTGAAGTTCGGGTTGTGCATGATGCACATCAGTGAATATTAAACATTTGTGATTTTCACTGATTTAAAAGTGAGTTACTACCACTGTAACTATGTTTGCATAAAATAAAATAAATTTTTTTTAATGTAACTATATTTCTAATGATATTTCCTGTTTATCACATACTGCTGCTTGAATTTTGTTTCAATGCAAACAAGTTTAAAAACTTCAAAATATTTGTATTTTATTACTTTTCCAGTCTTAGTTTATTGTACTATTATTCGGTTATTGTCTCATTGCACTAGTATGTTTAAGTTTAATCAATTTATAATTTTGTTCAGTTTGGAGTTGGCCGTCCCCTATTTCAAATCCTCATTGGTTAACTCAGCAACTTTTGTGTCAGAGCATTTTAGCCATCATTTGTTTAGCTGTTTTTTTTTAATAGTCATATACAGGGCTCAGGAATTTTTTCAACATAAAATAGGCAATATGATGAACCAAAAAAAAAAAAAACGTTAAAAAGGGTCACATATGCAAAGAAATAGCACAGATACATATGATCATTTGTTTTTATAGTTGTTTTCGTTTGTTTCTATGACAAACAAATAATAATAATGGGCTGATTTTGAGAATTCTACATTTGTGTGACATCATTCCTGTATTCTGGTAGTGCTAAAATTTACCCTTTATATAAGTAATGATTACTTCTGTTCTACTTGACCTATCCAAAAACCCAGATGCAGAATTTGTAATTTTTTTTTTTATTGTCATTGATCTATGTTGTGTTACTGAGGTTAAATGAATGGATACTACCAAAACAGTGAAATTGGATGTGAAATCCAAAAAATAAGAGAGACATAGTGGTGGCCCAATGATTATGGTGCTGTTTTACTAACCAGAAGGTCAGGGGATCAAACCCAACACTGCTGAGCTCCCAATAAGCCCGTTAACCCTATGCGCTCCAGGGATGCTGAATCATGACTGACTCGGCTTCCTAACTAGCTTGGATGTAAAAAGCATTTCAATGTTCTGTAACACCAATTATAATGGAAACAGCACTGGCTTTAAGTGCTGTTTAACTACTCAGGCTTAGACTATTTACTTAAATTTCTTTCAAAACTTAAATTGCTTGTGGTCACGAATTTCCTCAAACGCTTTACGCTACGCTACTCGTTAGGGTTTACAGTGTAGCGCTCGAATCTGCAGCCAATCTATTAGCATTTAGAAAGTCAAACTGACTCACCTCTCCACTGTAAATGAGCTGTGATGACCTTTCTTTCCCGTTCCCGTTTTCCCTTCCTAGCCCCAAACAAACTAGTGCAATTATTGCTAAGAGCACATCTTGGGTTTCTTCAGAAAAATGTCTAGATTAGGGCAGAACACAGTGTACAGCTATTGAGCATATTATTTATCTCAGTATTTAAATGTATTGTTTGTTGGAGTGAAACAATATAAAAGTATACAGAATAAGCGTAATAAACATGAAATTCTATAACATATTGCAGTACAAAGTCACTAAATCGCAGTAAAGTAGAGGTTTCATGACGATTAATGTTCACACGTTAACGGCTAATTTAAAAAGTCAACTTGTCTTTTTCATGCTTGAAGAAAAAAGTGAAGTAGGACATTGCTAGTTTTGTTTTATTTTTGCATCAGAAGATAAGCAGAGTATAATTTTGATTTCCTATTTATACAATATTTATCCAATAAATATTTATAACCTATTTATCCAATATACAATGGAACCTTGGATTATGAGCATAATTTGCTTTCAAAACCAAATTGAATTTTCCCATAAGAAATAATGGAAACTCAAATTATTCGCTCCACAGCCACAAAAAAAAATAAATACATAAAATTAATTAACACAAAATATAAAGTAAATCTAAAACAAATTAACCTGCACTTTACCTTTAAAGAAAAAAGTAAAAATAAATCCCTACAGATAAGTGTTTCCGTTTGTGCGACACACTAACGGAATCACTGCTGTAAAGTAAAAATAAAACAAAGTAACCTGCATTTTACCTTTGAAAAGAATTGCAACAGAGCAGTGTTTCTGTGTAGAGCAGAGAGAAAGAGTGTGTGTGTGTGAAGGCGAAAGTAGGATGGGTCTGTGTGTTTGTGTGTGTGTGTGTGTGTGTGTGTGTGTGGCATGGTGTCTAATGACGCGTGTGCACACAGACACAAAGAGCAGACTGAGTCTTGAGCAGAGAGAGAAAATGGATCTTTAACCTCTCTAATGAGACTTGCTTTTGCTTTACACACGCGCTGT
>JAOVVA010000016.1:2870864-2883379 GCA_028565275.1 Leiocassis micropogon
ATCATGCTCATGAAATAATGCCATACCAAGGAAATTGGTGAAATTTATTAATTTATTTTACCAAAAAGGCTTGAGGTCTAAACAAATTCATAACTGTAGCGTAAAACAGTGCAGTGCAAACCAACCGTAGATATTTAACTGGTGTGTGAGTGAAGTGAATTCACAGAGGGACTCACTCCAGCCAATCAAGCACCAGTTCATTCAGTCAGTGGAAGAACAGCTATTAAAAACAACATACAGCACAACATCTCAACACTAAACATGTTCCACTTTCAAGTCGGACGATTCATATTTCACACACTCACAAAAGCAACTGAGGTATGTAAGATGTCAAAAATCTGATCACTTCTTTTAAATGACATAAAGATCTTGAATAGTGAGATATTACCACATCTAGACATGCCGTATGTTACAGTATATCGCGTCCCCGTTTCAACGCTGTAGTGATTTACTTAAACCTGTAAAGTCTTGTGTGAGGCATGAAGATTTCAAACACACTTATTCATAAGCTGTTTGCTGTAAGCAGTCGAGCCAATAGTATAAAGAACATAGTCTTTACAAGGCCAAAAACAAAACTCTGACCTTCCGAGAAATAAAATGAGATATCAGTGTGTTTACCTTAACCATAACCAGCAGTAAAAACCATCAGTGAGAAATATAAGACACATAAACATACAGTAAAGACACGATACTAGAAAGGAGAGCAGAAATAAAAACTGGCAAAGAGATTCAAAGTAAACAACAGGAAAAAGTCGTTAAAGGTAAATGAAATAAGATTCACGTTTAGATCAAATTCAGAAATATGATTTAACTGTTGGTTTCCGTTCAAATTAAGGAAATGCAGACACTTCCATTTCCACTTAACTATATGCATGTGTGCGCATACAGATAGGATATAAATAATATACATATAAAATGACAAGGGAAGTTACAAGCAAAGTAAAAGCTACAGATATAAGAAGAAAAAAAAAAAAACGTAAGAAAGTCTTCTGTGCTGTACTTGAGGTGTAAAACAAGACACTCCCATAGTTAGTGATTTGATAATGGCGATAAAGAACGCTTCCACACACATTTGCCAAAAATCTGCCATAGGCATTAATAAGATCTGGTTTCAGTTAAGGTCATAGTACGAGGGGCGTTCAAGTCAAACTGGGACTTGTGATGAAATTTCTGCTGAATTTCTACTGTGCTTCTAGCACAGCATGGTGATGAGACGAGATAAAACATTTTAAGGTTGCAAACGTTTAAAAGGCCATAAATCTGTGAATGACAACCCCACTCAAAGTGGCTTGGGGCCCACTGCAGTGATTCATGTGAAACTTTCATCGAGAGGAACGCCTGATCCTTGAAAATGGGCCGACAACTTGTTACCAACTTGCGGAAGAGACGCATCTATGTGTCGGAACTTAGCTGGGATTTTATTACCACATCCTCCAGTACAGTCCTGACCTCTCTCTCAAAGCCAATGTCCACATGTTTGGTTCATTAAAGGAGTTCCTGGGAGGCCGGCGTTTCAGATGTAAAGCATCAAATGTGTTCATGGCTCCGGCGTACTGAGAAAAATTTCAACCTTGATGGTATCCAAGCGCGAGTAAATTAAGTGCAGGTGATTATAAATTAAAGGGGTTTTTACTCTTATAACCGGGTTTTGTTATTCTGTACAATCAAATGTCCAGGTTTGACTTGAATGCCTATCATGTATGATTCACATAGTTTTCACACTCATTCAATGAGCTCTGATCCCCCGTAGGTGTGTTTGTAATGACTTCCAGTAACCCTTCCTTCTAAGAGTATAAAAGAACGCAAACCCTGGCAGCAAAACACTGTACTGTCACAGTATTACAATCACCAGGTTTCCTTTCAACTCGTCACATATTTATACTTATCTAGTCTTTGGTGCAACAAATCAAAACTGTGAATAATGTGACACTAACTCTGCTGTTTTTTGTATTTTTAAAATCATACAGATACTCATAACTTCATAATGTCAATATTTCCTCTTCAAGTGTTTTATTACATAAAGAGATTATTATTATTATTAAATGAATAAGATGTAATGCTTCTTTTAAAGTTTTGATTCTCTGTTCATCTAGTGTTTCCACTGTGTTGTTCATCCAATGTTAACATCTTCCAGTGAAACATGGAACTTCTGTGTAAACATTTAGTCTTCATGCTGACCTTCTCCTCTTCATCTTGATTTGATTGACATCCAGATTTCGCTTCATGTCCCTTGTATTGTCCTTGTAAGAAAAAGTACACTAGAAATACAACATGCTGTCTATAATAATAATAATAATATATCAGCTGTGCATGTAGGAGTCTATAATGTATCCTTGAAAGTGGAGACATATTACTTTCCAGCATTCATAAGTCTATAACACACACACACACACACACACACACACACACACACACACACACACACACACACACACACACAAACCCTTTATCTCAATGGAATGCATTGTTTTTTCATTTTCTAGTTGCCTAACTGCCAGGTCCTCAGATCCTCAGTCTTGAGTCAAATAAGAGACAAATCAAAAGTATTTGCCCCTCTCGGGTAGTTGTCTAGACTCAGGCTTGGAATGTTGAACCGTGAGTTTTACTGCTCAGCCTGGAGGCTGTCTGTTTGGGTGACCGGGGCTTTAAAACTGTTAACTTCCTCAAACACTAGCTCTGTGAAAAGAGTACAAGGGAAAGATCAAAGAAAATAGATCAGTTATAAATATTCTGTCAAGCAACTCTATTTAATGTGTTAAAAAAATTTCTACTTTTCTCTGACCCTTCCATTCCTCCAGCGTGCGGTCCTTGCTCTCAGGGGTTTGGTCATATAATGGTGCCTCAGGCTCATCTTCAGGATCGTGATACTGAGAGAAATAAGGGTGGGACAGGGCTTCAGTGGCAGAGATCCGCCTGTCGCAGTCTAACACCAACATTCTCTTTAACAAATCTACCGCTGAAAGATAGAGAAAGGGCAGAAATGAAGGTAAAAAGTACATGAGGTAAAATTAGGTATAAAATTACAGGAGATATATATTGATCAGCCTGGCTAAAAATATACTCTCCATTTGCTGAAAGACGTGATATAGCTCTTACAATAACGATGAATAGAAACTTTATTGTCCTGGCATGGTACAGGTACTCATCAACACAATGCAGTTTATATCTATCTGTAATTTCCTAAAAGCAAATACACTGCCTGGCCAAAAAAAAAGAAAAAAAAAAAAAGTTGCACACTTTGTTCAATAATCGCCTTTAGCTTTTATTACGGTGCACTGTGTGGTGGCAAATTCATGTGTGAAAACACTCCCAGAACCAGACTTTTACAATTTGATTCCTGGAATATGCTCATACCATCAGGAAAAACTCCATACATGTGATAACCTGGTTATTCAGTACATTCAGGTCATCAGCTGACTTCATTTTATTTCCACATAACGTTGAGTGGCGGCACGGTGGTGTAGTGGTTAGCACTGTCGCCTTGCACCTCCAGGGTCCGGGTTCGATTCCAGACCAGGTTCGATTGTGTGCATGGAGTTTGCATGTTATCCCTGTGCTTGGTGGGTTTCCTCCCACAGTCCAAAGACATGCAGATTAGGCTAATTGGCGTTCCCAAATTGCCCGTAGAGTGTGAATGAGTGTGTGAGTGTTTGTATGTGTGTGTGCCCTGTGATGGATTGGCACCCTGTTCCCCCGCGACCCTGAATACAGCATAAAGCGGTATAGATGATGAGTAAGTGATGAGTGAGTGATAACGTTTCTGAGCCTAGACCTGACCAACTGAAGAAACCCCAGATCATAACACTTCCTCCAGAGGCTTTGTACAGTGGTCACTATGCATGATGGGTGCATCACTACATGCGCATCCCTTATTAACCCTGATGCAACCCACCAAGCATGGGGAGAACATGCAAACTCCATGCATATCCAGAGATGGGAATCAAACACAAACCCAGGAGGTGCAAGGCGACAGTGCTAACCACTAACCACTGTAACGCCTTAAAACAGACACACAGTGATAAAATAAAGAAGGGTATAGAGGTCGTCTCAGTCGGCCTCCTCAAGAAATTCCCCACGCCACGCCATTGATCTGATCGAGCACCCATGGGATGCACTGGGCAAACAAGTCTGATCCACGGAGGCCCCACCCTGCAACCCATAGCATCCAAAGGATCTGATCTTTGCCAGACACCACAGCACACATACAAGTGGCCAAAGCTGCCACAGTGGCACAAGGGGAACCAGCACAATATTGGACTTAATGTTTTGAATTATAATGTTATAGCTGATTGGTGTATGATAAAATGAAATGAGTTGTCAAACTGTATATTTATTCATCCAAGTCTCACCCTGTGGATTGGCTCCTCTGAATATCTTCCCCAGATCCTGCTGGGGCATGTAGGGAAGGGACTGGATGTATTTCTGTGCCTGGACAATAAAAGTTCAAACAGCAAACATCAAACATCCACACTGTCAGCTGCTTATCTGCTTGCTAGGAATATATATACTGTAGAATGTGGACGAGACCCATTAAATGTAGAAATTATTCGAGTCGATTATTCTACTGAATTCAACACAGGCATGGAATCTGGGGCTTTATTTGTCTGAAGTGTTTGTACAAATCAGCCCTGGAAAAATGATACCAATTACAATTATGGAATCTACATGCAGTAGATCTTACATGCTCTGAAGAGATCTTCTTGAGAAGGTCAGGAGTTGGGGTACCAACCACCTCCATGATTCTTTTCAGCTGATCTATATCTGATGAAGCAGCATTAAAGATCATCATCGCATAAAACCAAGTCCTACATACAGTAGTTCATGCAAAGAATCCACCAACTGTTTTTTTTAAAATATAATTAATATACCAGTATACTACATTTTTTTTTAAACCTTTAAGGTGTAAATCTGTGAATCTGAGTTATTCTACTGTATCAGCTCAAAATGTTGTTTCCTGCACTTAAATATTTAATGCTTGTGTTCTGCCACGCTATCAGATTACATCATGTAAATTAGACCGGTACAGTGCAACCTCCTCTCTTTCTAGGAAGAGAAAGCAGCTCTTTAAAAGCAACACTTAGACCTGCATCTAGTCTTGGGTAGATAAAGGATACAGTCATTTCCTGGAAACAAGACTTTCCCCTTAATAAGCTCACCCATAATGCATCCTACAGACCAGATATCCACTGAAAAAGAAAAATGACCAATCAATCAGAATCACACTTGACATCATGACACATTTTTTCAAACATTTTTTCTTCTTGTCACAATATGCACTAAAACAGCACATTACATTATAAATGACATGGATTCTAAACCCTGCAATGTTAAAATATAACAAATAAAAATACAATCAAATATTAGCATTATACCAAAAGGCATTAAAATAGCTTTAATATTTCATTATTAATAAACATAATGGAGTAGTCAAAATCCGAATATTGACAAAGCAACGGCAGCATTCATCTTCATTAAACTTTAAACAACATAAAACTTTGTAAAATACATATAGCTCTTTTATATTTATGGATTTGTGGCCTCAGGTTTGTTGCAGAAGCTGTCGGAATCATTACAATAAATTATAACTTCGACCCACTTTCATAACCTGGGGGAAAACAATAATGAAGCTTAACTGTACTTGTGCTTGTAAATAATTCAAAGCCTTAGTAAACCTAAATGCCCAATTTGTGCAATCTATTTTCAAAATTAAATAATTCTTAATACATGTTGATATACGGTACTGTGCAAAACTCTTGGCCATTTCTTATTTCTTCATATTTTGCTCCCAAAGAGCCGGACTTTTTTGTATTTTTAATGCAGTCTTGAGGAATAGTTCCCCAGGCTTCCTTGAAGGCCTTTTTTGTCTTTTTTTTTTTTTAGTTTAGTCCCTGAGCAGTTTCAGAGAAATGTTTTTTTTTCACAATGACCTACATTTACATTTAGGCATTTGGCAGACGCTCTTATCCAGAGCGACTTAAATTTTTTATCTCATTATACATCTGAGCAGTTGAGGGTTAAGGGCCTCGCTCAAGGGCCCAACAGTGGCAACTTGGTGGTTGTGGGGTTTGAACCTGGGATCTTCCGAACCGTAGTCCAATGCCTTAACCACTGAGCTACCCCTGGTCCCAGTACCTAGGAACCTATGAGTCATTCAAGCATAAAAAAATAAAAAAAATCTAACTTGAACCAATAAGAAACAGGTGCAGATGATGACAGATGATCAGGCTAGAAAATAGTATACTGGTGATGCTGAATGCTGAGTGGTTGGAACAGACGAGAGGGGAAATGAGGTCGCTGCTGATGTTGTTACATAAACAACTAATTTTTTTATTGTATTTTTAGGCACTTTGCAGCCTGTCGCAGTAAAACATTGTTCCTGTTTTTTTAATATTTAATCTGCATCGATTAAATTAAATTTAACACGACAAAATATTCGTAAAAAAATAAATATTCAATACTTTTGCTCAGTGGCTCATTCACTTATCGTCTATTCACAGGGTCACGGGGGGCCTGGAGCCTATCCCAGGAGGCTTATGGCACAAGGTGGTGTCCATACACCCTGGACAAGGTGCCAATCCATCGCACTGCACACACACACATACACACAATACGGGCAATTTGGGAACACCAATTAGCCTAGACTCTGGGAGGAAACCAGAGCACCCAGAGGCACCCAGCAAGCATTGGGACAAAATGCAAACTCTATGCACACATAGGCGAGACTCGAACTTGGCCGGGAATCAAACCCGGACCCTGGAGTTGCGAGGGGACAGTGCTAACCACTAAGCCAACATGCCTCCAGGACTTTTGCATAGTACTATAAATAATTATTAACAATTATTAACAAGTATATAAAATAAGACTATAGAGTGGTACTGATTTCCTTATAAAGCCCTTCTCACCTGTCTGATTATAATGCATCCAGTTGAGCATAATTTCAGGCGCTCTATACCAGCGTGTTGCCACATACCCGGTCATCTCATCATCTGTCTGCCTGGCCAATCCGAAATCCAAGATCTGACGACACAATCGAATGCAATCACTCCACATTCAGACCACTTTATACTGTCAAATTAAACCTAATCTATAGATTTATAGGTCTCACCCTGAGTTCACAGTCTTCATTCACAGCTACATTGCTTGGTTTTAGATCCTATAGAATACATATTTGATTAAAAACACACAATACATGCTGAAATTATACACACAGTATACATCATAAACAGTATATGATACATCTTCCTTTATATATTCTTCCTATATATATATATATATATATATATATATATCACATAGTGCATTACTGCATTACATAAGTGGTGATTAAATGACCAATTCAGATTATTTAGACAGAACATAGAATAATAAAAGAAAGAGGGGAAAACTCACTCTGTGTATTAGTCCAGCTGAATGGATGTACTTTTTTTATGGGTCGAGAGGAAGAGAGAAATCAAATCATAGACAGTGAGGGAAGAAGGAAAACTGACAAAATGCCAAGAGACACCATAAAGCATTTTGGAGCTATAAAAAAACCCCCAGATTTTATTCAAATTGAATTACAACCCCTGAAATACCTTAAGGCCACGAAGTAACTGATAAATGAGGAACTGCACATGCTCATCTGAAAGGCGTTGAAATTTGACTATGTTGTTGAGATCTGCTCCCATTAGATTAGTAACAAGATACCTGAAAAAAATTGAGAGGTGACTGAGTACATGAACATCAACAGGACGATTGTTAACAAAATATTATATCTGATGTTAAGTAAGTCTGAACATGTGTTAAAAAGGTTATTCAATGCAGACATATTTTCCTTTGTCGTGCTTATTACAGTATATAGTCTTATACAGTAGTATTGACAGTGCTGAGCAAAAGTCTTGAGCCAATCCTTATTTCTTCATATTAAATGATGTAAATTAAATTAAAGAAATAGGAACAAATGTTTTACTGTGACAGGCTGCAAAGTGCATAAAGATACAATAAAAAATGTATTTAACAACTTCAGAAGCAACCTCATGTCCCCTCTTGTTTGTTCCAATCGCTCAGCATTCAGCATCACCAGTATCCTGATCATCTGTTTCTTACTGGTTTTCACTGATTCATGCCTTTAGATATTAAATAATTCTTTAGGCTTGCATGATTCATAGGTCACTGTGTGGCTTAAGAAACAAAAAACACTCCTCTGAAATTGCTCAGGTACAGGAAACAGACTGAAAATGGCAGCCAAAATGAGAGTAAAAAAAGACCAACTCCACAAGACTACATAAAAAGATCTGAGAAGTGAAGGGTGGCGCAAGACTTTTGCACAGTGCTGTAAATGAATCATCCTACAGGCAAATTTATTTTAATAGCCACCAAAAATTTCACTGAATCCAGATATATGGTCCAGGTATATACTGTACTTACACCTCATTAAATTCTTCTAGTGATGCTGCAGGAGAGAAAACATCCAGCAAACCAATAACCTACAAAGAAAATACACAAATACAAACGATAAATACATTGCATCTCGTTTCCTTTGGGGTGTGTAATAAAAGGGTGTGTAATGGTACAAACTACTACAATATGCATGATTTGCGATCAGGGTTTCTTTTGGCTGGACATTAACAGGTACAGGTGGAGTCACATACAGTAGTGCTCCAGTACTGTAATGTTTGCTAAAGTCAGCCTCATCATCATGCAATGTTTGCTGCAAACACTCATTGGGTGACAGAGTGGAATTTTGCTGTCTGATTGTCATTTAATATGATGTGGAACAATTTAAACTGTGTGTAATTACTGTAGGTTGGTGTAACTGATCAAGGCACAACACAACACTAATCAAGCTATTTAACGAGAAAAAAATGAAATGCAAATTTGTGGGGAAATAATTTTAAGCCCTATAATTTGCAGTCTGAATGTGGCATGGTGACTTAGTGATTAGCATCACCAGGGTCGGCGGTTCGATTCCCGCCTTGGGGTCTGTGTGCAAGGACTTTGTATGTTCTCCCAGTGTTTAGTGGGTTTCCTTCGGGTGCTCCGGTTTCCTCCCACAGTCTAAAGACATGCAGATTAGGTTATTTAGTGTTCCCAAATCGCCCTCAGTGTGTGTATGTGTGCCCAATGATGGACTGGCACACCTCATGCCCTAAGTCTCTTGGGATAGGCTCCAGGCCCCCCATGATCCTGTATACAGGATAAAGCCGGTATAGGAAATAAATGGATGAATTTGCAGTCCTGGAGGTGCCCTAGGACACCACTTGGTTTCCCTCTTTGAGATATTATATGGGAGAAAAGCCAGGGGGTGTTGGACGTAATTAAAGAAATCTCAGAGGACAGTCCAACACTCAATTAAAAGCGATGTTCCCTAGATCTGGGATCTGAGCGACTAAAGGACAATGGTTCAGGACGTAGAGATAATTGCTAGAAATGAGAGTACTAAGGGAGTCAAACAGTGAGTGGAATAGCCCCTGGGTAACCCAACCTGACAGGATAGTCAATTTCTCTGTGGATTTCTGCAAAATGAATGGTGTGTCAACATTTTGCAAAAAAAAAAATAATAATAATAATTGCATCGTATGGGCTTTCACTTGAATCATGTGTGACTATTTCCTAAGTTAATAAAACAGCTAGAGTTACAGACTAGAGTTTTTTAGCCCTCACAAGCATGATAACTGATGTTACTTAAAATAGAGCACAAGTGTTGCTTCGTGAAGAAGGAGAACATGAGCTAGTATCTTTTCATTCTAGATTCAAGTATTGCACCAAGGAGAGGAAGGTCTGACTCTTAAGTGGAGAATTCTTACTCTGTACTGGGGCTCCGATTCTCTCTGTTCTGTTATTGTTCCCCTGTACTAATTCTTTGCATGAAGGATGTTAATTTATGAATCACTCTTTGTCATCTGCTATTACAACCTATTAAGTTTACAGTGGTTCACAAGCCAGAGACGCAGATGGTAGTGCTGAATATGCCTATTGTCAGGGTGGGGGAGTAAGTCACAAGTCAAACAGCTACTCAGCCTGTGTCGGGCTGTGGGAGTTAGGTAGCAGCTGGAGGCATTGGTTGTTTAATGGCAGGATACAGCAAGACGGGAATGTTTGGTGGACAAAGAGATAATGACTAATCTTTTAAATCATGTTTTTCCACATATATTAATGTGAATTAACATTAACTCTCTCTCTCGCTCTTTCTCTCTCTAAACAGCATCTTCATCAAAACGCAAACATAATTAGTCATGAATTGCTGTGATTTTTAAATGTCATTCTTCATTGTCTAAAGTGGGTTTTAAGCTTTTTTTTCCTTTGCTGTTTAGGAAAATAGTCTGCAAAATGGTTTTCTCAAGGAACAGTGGTATCTTACAAAGCCCCTAAAGTCCCCAAAGGAGTGATTTTTCTTTGATCTTGTGCACACAATATAATATCTTGAAGAAACAAGTTATTGCAAAAAAAAAATTTATCTTCATAAGTTTAAAGGAATGCTAGCCTTTTCCACAAAAGCGTTAAATTGACACCTATATTTGAGAGATTTGTTTCATCTGAACAGTTAATTTGCTTTGTGTTTAGAAGGTGAGCTGTGATTTCCAGGACTGTCCCATCCCTCCATGGTTTATTGTCCTGACCTTTTAGATATATATACATACTGTAGTACTGACAACAATGTTAGTTTACTTTCATTCCTGGATAAAACACAATCATAAATATAGTCTACACACTACAACATGACCAAATTGCAGACTTTTATGTTGTAAAGCATTAAACCGAGAAACAGTTTTGCAAACACAATGGGCAATTAGGAAATGGCAGTTAGGTTTTAATCATCCTGTATGTGGATTGTGGGAGAAGATTGGAGCACCCACAGGAAACCCACCATGCACAGGGAGATCATGAAAACTCCACGGACGCAGACCCGAGGCCGGATTCGTACCCTCAACCTGGAGGTGCAAACCCACAGTGCTAACCATTACACCACCATGCAGCAACCCCTTAACTAAATACCTATTAATGCAGCTTCTGCTTATAATATATCACTCTGTATTTCTGGGTAAAAGTCTACCCTCTTGATTTGGCAATTGTATTCCACCATTCAGGGAAAAATGATCCGTATTTCTTAAATTGCATAGTGGATCTTCAGGTTTTCAATAGAATTTAGATCATAGACCATTCTGAAATTTTTATCACTTTTATTTGTAAGTCCATTCCTTTTGTAACATGGGTTTGTGCTTCAGCATCTTCAGCTCTCTAAGAGGGGTCTGCAGAGCTTGCCAAAATAGAATGGTAGAGGGCGCTATCCATCAGTCCCTCTATCTTGAATAAAATCACAGTCCCCACTGAAGAGAAGCAGCCATATAGCATGATGCTGCCACCACCATGCTTCACCATGGGTGTAGCAGGTCTGTGGGTGAGAAGCTCTCTTGTTTTTATGCAAAATATGAAAATTCTACCTTGGTCTCATCAGGCAATAACATATTTTCCTGCATAGATTTGGCTAAGGTTGAGGTGGGTGTGTCGCCTTCACACAAACACACACACTCTCTCTCTCTCTAATGGAAACACTGCTCTGTCGTGATTCTTTTCAAAGGTAAAGTGCAGGTTAATTTGTTTTATTTTTACTTTACAGCAGTGATTCTGTTAGTATGCACTCACTCGAGAGTCATTAGCGATGTTCCTTGTTCATTTTCATAACAAAATACTGTTTCCGTTAAGAGTGTGTGTGTGTGTTTTTGGGTGAAGGCGAGAGGAGGGGAGAAGGAGCACGCTGTCCAATGACGCGTGCGCACACACACACAAAGTGCAGTGCAGTATGATGTAAGGATAACTTTTGTTCTACCTGACACATCCGAAAACCCAGAGTCACAGTTTAACACACACTGGCAAGGCTTCCATATAAAAACATATATATATTTTTTTATTGTCTTTGACCTACTGTATGCTGTGTTGCCAGCCCGTATCTGTGCTGCTTGGGTTTTATAGGGAGTAGGCTTTGTCTTTTCTTTCTTTATCGAGGGATGTCATGTTCTTGGTAATTTCAATATAATGTAATTTCCCTCGACTTGTATGATGATAATGGTTTTGAAAGTAGTCTATGGTACAGCTAATGTTTTGAAACATTCTTTTGTTCCGCTTTCCTGATTCCTTATCCTTCAACACTGAGATCTGGTACATGTCAAGGTGACCATGGCTTCAGGATATAATGGCCAAGAAAAGAAAATGCCAAGAAAATCCTATAAAAACATGTTATCCTTATATGGGGTTAAGCAGAATTATTTTACTGATGATAGACATATGTTATTTACTTTTGAACATTAACTGTAAAGGTGATTTGTTAATATGTGGCACAGGCACAAGCCGCATTATTAAAGTCTGTGTACCCTTAAACCTTTCCTATTTATATTTTATTTGAATGAGTATAATCGGATAGATTACAGGTAAAAAAAACTGGGAATTTTAAAAGAGGTGTTCAGGCCTCCGAGTGGCGCAGTGGTAAAGTGCTCGCCCTATCATCCGGAGATCGCTGGTTCGATCCCCGGGTGATGCTG
>JAOVVA010000016.1:2883479-2897230 GCA_028565275.1 Leiocassis micropogon
AAGCTTAATGTGGGAGCCCCCTAGTGACTGGGAGGAATTGGACACCACTAAATTAGGGAGAAAAATCGGGGAAAAATGCACAAAAATAGCAAAATTTATATATATATATATATATATAAAAAAGGTGTTCAGACTTTTTATATCCACTGTTGCTACAACATCTGCCTCTGCATGACTGCTCCATAAATACCTATTTAAATATTTATAAATAAACTGCTTTTGATATTGCAGTGATTACAAAAGGATGAGTACAGTGCTACACCGGACTACTCGGCTCCACCAGACATACTGCATTACACTCTCGGGGTATTATGTTACTGAATCCTTGGAGCTGAGTGGTATGGAATCTGATTATTCAAATTCTGCTTCCTGTTTAACATCCACTACGTAGTCATCTCTGACATATTGTACTGTTCTACAAAATCTACCTGAATATGTATTCACACAGAGTCACTGGCAATTTAAAAAAAGGTTTGATTTGGACTAGAAGTGATGCATTTCAGACGAATCTACTTTAGCAAAATAAAAGATGTATAACGCACAAATGCTGAAATGCTCTTTTAAAGTATCTGTAATAATACAACTAAAAGTCATTACAACTAAATGCCATGTGCTTCTGGGTTTGTGCATGTTGTGTGTGTGTGTGTGCGTGTGTGCGTGTGTGGCTAACTCACATTCTCGTGTTTCATGTGCTTGAGCAACCGCAGTTCCCTGTAGGTGCGCCGACTGTGAATGAGAGACTGAAATGGCCGAGAGAGCTTCTTAATGGCTACTTTCTGACGAAGCTGCACATCGTACGCTGAGCTAAAGGAAAGTGAAGGGAGGGAAAGTGGAGAAGGGAAGCAAAAGGAACATAAGATAAGCGAAGGTGAAGAGAAGAGAAAAGAAGAGGTCGTGTTAGTCATCTAAGGGACAGCATGTACAGTAAACATAGTTTACAGAAAAAAAATCTTAAATGTGTAGTACAATATTTCTATTTAGACCACAAAAGCATAGGCATAGCAAAGCTCTATCAAAGCATTAACTGCAATCTAAAGCTATCTCGATATCCCTGGTTTGAAATGTTTATTACTCTTCTGACGAAAAGTATGTGCACCTTCTCAAATGCTGGTACAATCTCCAGTACAATAATGTCTCGCAAAAGTGTGTGACTGAAGATACTAGGGACAAACATGTAAGCTTTATGATTTATATAAAATCTGGTAATAAATATTATGGAACATTATTGAACACAAAAGTATCTCTGCACCTGCCTGTCCAACATTTTTCTGCAATCTGAGACATTATCAGGAAACTGTTCCCTCTGTTTCTATAGTAACAGACATCTGGAAAACGCTCGACAAAGGTTTTAATTAGACATAGACAGGATGTCGGTGCACGGGATTGAACGACAACCCAGAAGCACTATATTAGAAATTAATTTAAACAGATTATCTTCTTAACGAATCCTGTTTTGTACTTGCTATGGTATTACTAATCTAAATTAATTAATTATCGTTCATTCATTAATTGATGCATTATCTTTGTCACACAGCCATAATATTCATAGCAAAGTGTCATTTGGAGTAAATGATCCACCTTTCAGCAGGTTTTTTGAAAGGGATTCATGACAAACCATGGACGCTGAAGCCAACACTACTTACTACACCGCCACATCCCCCCTTCCTAGAAGTGTAACCCAAGTTAGGGAAAGCAAAATTCTTTTGTACACTGCAGTGTAAGATTTATCACAGGAAAATACAATACACATGTTTGGTACAAGAGCCTTTAACTATTTTTTTGTTGTGGCCACAACAACACCATGTAGCATGGTGGCTTCGTGTTTAGCACTGTGGCCTCGCACATCCAGGATCCAGGTTCAATTCCCGCCTTGGGTCTGTGTGCACTGTGTGAGTTTGCATGTTCTCTCCGTGCTTGGTGGGTGTCCTCCAGGTGCTCCAGTTTCCTCCCACAGGAGACATCCAGCTTGGGCTCATTGGCGTTCCCAAATTGCTTGTAGTGTGTGATTGAGTGTATGTGTGTATGTGCCCTGCGATGGACTGGCAGGGTGTACCCCGCCTTGTGCCCCAACTCTCCTGGGATAATCTGTATACTGGATAAAAGGTAAAGATGAGTGAGAGAGAGGGACGGTATAGTAGTAGTGTAGTGATAGTAACCAAAACTAGATCTTCTAGGTATCACTCAGGTTTGTTGCACTTCTCTGACAAAAGCAACTTCTTTAACTTAAAAAAATCTTAAGCCTATCTTTATTAGTTTACAACGGTGCTATTAAAAGGTCAAGCCTTTCCAACTTAAAAAATTCTAATTGTATTCAATGAGTTGTCAGGGATTATAATAGAACTTACACTAATGTCCTGCATTTTTAACCCATAAAAGCCCAGATCCCTTTGTCCTTCAAGGTAGATATAACAGTCCAAAATGACCACATGGATCACTTTTTGAAATGTTACAATTTTAGGGTTAAAAGGCCTATGTCACAGCGATATTTTATTAATTTGTTCAAGAAATGCAGCCAGAACAGGTTAAATGTAAAATATGAAAGGTTAATTAAGCATTAGAATTGTTAAACAGGATGAAATTTACTTTCAGTGACGAAAAACAAGCTATTTTTTCATTCTGACACATTCGTTACCAGGGCACACCATGCATTTTGGAAATGATGTGTACACAAATTCACAGATTATCACATAGCTGCACCAGGATGGCCATTGCACTTAGGGACTTCTCAAGCTGAATAAGGAACGTTTGAGAACATTTAAAGGGTTTATGAGACCTGTGTCACAGTGGGTCCTTACAGTATGTGCTACAAATCCTTTCTTTGATTTGTTGCTGTATAGCCACAACATTTTTACTCTGTTCTGTAAATTGTGCCAACTGTGGTGACAACCCTATAATCCTGGAAGATAGAGGAATAGAAAGGTTTGTCAGGTAAATGTTTTATATTCACATATATAGCCAGTTGGTTCAGAAATAAAGTTTATGTTATATTGACATTTTTTTTCTTCGGTTTTCCAACATTTCCAAAACGAATACAATATCTTACCAATTAAAAGCAAATTATGTAGCATATACCGTAATTAATGCAACTCTACACAGACAGTACACATGCCAGTAGGTGAATTGGCAAAGACATACCATGTTTAGGTGAGTATGAATGTTAAATGATGTCATATGATGCCCTTCAATAGACTGACATCTCGTAAAGTGTGTGTTCTCACTGTACATTCTGTGTACCTGAAATAGGCACCGGATCCACCGTGACTCGAAGCAGTTTCCGGAAATAAACGAGTCATGTGTTAGTCATTATATGCTACAGTATGCGACTTGCTTTTGATTGGCGCAGTGTAATATTTATAATATATACAGTTTATATATAATTTTTAAGTGTAATAGCTAGCTGAAGTAAGCAAAAGTAGATTATGGCACAAAATATATTTTTGAACAAAGTAGCTCTGTACACCGATTAGCCATAACATTAAAACACATAACATTATGCGCAGTATCACGTAGGTTCCCCTTGTGCCACTGGCACAGACTCCAGAAAATCCCTGGAGGTGTTTTGTGGTGTTTGGCACCAGGAAGTTGGCAGCAGAACCTTTTGGGTGCTGTGGGTTGCAAGGTGAGGCCTCTGTAGATGGGACTTGTTTGTCTAGTGCATCGATCGGACTGGGATCTGGGGAATTTAGAGGCCAAGTCAGCAGCCTTGGGCTATAAGCCTGGTACACTGGGTGTTCTGGGGTTTTTCTAAAATCTTTTTTTTTTACTTTAACTTGTGATTTATATGCTTTATTTATATGCTTCTTATATATCTTGTAGTTTTTTTTTGCTCTTAGCATTGCTCTAGTAACTTCTGGTCAGTTCCTCACATTTCATTCGGACATTTGGCAGATGCCCTCATCCAGAGTGACTTACATTTTTATCTCAATATACACATCTAAGCAATTGAGGGTTGAGAGCCTTGCTCAAGATCCCAACAGTGGTAACTTGGTCGTGGGGTTTGAACCTGGGACCTTCAAAACCAGAGTACAACCACTCAGCTACCCCTGGCCCCTGTGTACATTGACTATATGTAAGATATACAGTGCACAATCTACAAACTGTCTTTGCATTATTGTTTCTATTGCTGCTGGATATCTGGAATTTCCTTCAGGATAAGTAAAGTATCTATATATCTGTGTCTGTCTATCAGGACCAGCAATTACTTTACATTTAGGCATTTTGGCAGACACCCTTATCTAGAGCAACTTGCATGTTTATCTCACTATACAGAGCCTTGCTAAAGGGCCCAACAGGGAGGTGTTCTGGTGGTTATGGGATTTGAACCTGGGACCTTCCAAACCAGAGTCTAATGCCTTAACCACTGAGCTACGTTGTGCAATGTACAGTATATGGTGTCAATGTCATGGCTAATAGGTGTACATGTTGTAGTCATGTGACCAATGACCAACACACTTTCATGTCTGTGATTTAAGGAGACATTACTTATGTCACACAGCAATTTCCCCAGTGTTGAATTAACACTTAGGGTGTTTAATTAACACCCCTCAGTGTTTATATGAGTCCAGTTTTAAATAAACACTGGGGATTTTACTGTGCATGACTCACCAGACATACTTTAGGTCCAGAAATGCCAGTAAGCCAAAAAAGTGCTTTTAGCTGTATTACCACCTATTTTTGTTCATATGTGACCATTACCAGAATATTTTTCTAAAAAAAGCAGCGGGCTGAGGACTATAATGTCAAGGAGCTGAGCTTATGTAATTTTTTTCATACAGCTTTTATTTCCAAGAAGTGAGAGAGAGAGAGAGAGAGAGAGAGAGAGAGAGAGAACTGAGTCTGTGTTATAAACAACCATTATAGCATGTAGGTTTTAACACAAGGTGTGATCAGCTCCCAGGACTTGAAGTTCTTATTAGTTGTGAATTATTCAAGCTGTGAAAAGCACCAAAATACACACCCAAATATATAAAAGAATGTCCCTCTGTGATAACCCCCTCATCACTGATGTATCATATACTGTGGTTTAGTGGACAATGAGGTAGTTGGTTGGGACAGAAACTGGATATGTTTGAAAGGGGGTTTAGGGGACTGGCCCAAAGCTATGTTTTGTTCCACCAGCTTAAGCTGTGATGACAAGTATTTTTGGTACCCATCCATACCAACATACACTCACTCAATCACTCATCGTCTATACCTCTTTATCCTGTATACAGGGTTGTCTGGGGCCTGGAGCCTATCTCAGGAGACTCAGGGCATGAGGCGGGGTTCACCCTGGATGGGGCGCCAATTCATTGCAGAGCACACACACACACACACACACACACACACACACACATTCACACATTCACACACTACAGGCAATCTGGGAACGCCAATTAGCCTAATCTGTATGTCTTTGGACTGTGGGAGGAAACCGGAGTACCTAGAGGAAGCCCACCAAGCATGGGGAGAACATGCAAACTAGATTGTACACAGTGCCGCCACCAACATACACCTTGGGGTCAAAACTTTAATTACTTTACCAGAGTTTTTGAACATACAGTACCATCACCACTTATTTTATTAGGAATGCTACTGTACACTAACAATGGCCCCCTTTGCTCCCAAAATAGAAGCAATTCTTTGTAGCATGGGTTACATAAGCTGTAGGAATAAAAAAGTCCTTTTCGGATTCTGGTCCATGTTGACTTGTTAAGTGCCTCATTCAATCACTGCATTTCTCAGCTGCATATTCTTTTTGTGGCTCTCCTGTTTTAACTTATCCCAAACATACAATACTGGATTCAGATATAGTCACTCCAATGCCTCTGAAGTGTACACTAAACTCACAACCATGTTCACTGACCCATTTAGGGATAGTTTATGCTTTGTGGCATCGTGCAATATGATGCTTGTGAATAAATATGCATGCACTTTGTCAGCAACAGTACTTTGATATGTTGTGGTATTCAAACAATTCTGAATTTGTATTAAAAGGGCCCAATGTATGCTGAGAAAGCATTGCCCACAGTATTACACCACCGCTACCAGCCTGACTTCCTCTGATGTCTCTCTCTCATCAACAAGAGCTGCCTTTCACAATTTCTTTCCCTTTCTTTTTTCACATCATTCTGTGTGAAAACTGCTGTGCGTGAAATTGCCCGATGATCAGTGGTTTTGGGAAATACTTACAACAACCCATCTGTTACCAACAAGCATGGTCATGGATCACATTTTTCCCATTCTAATGTTTGATTTGAACTTTCATGTATCTCCATTATTGTTTACATTGCACTGCTGCCAGTTGGCTGATTGGAAGTACAGTACAGTAGCCAGGAAGTGTGTGTGTGTGTGTGTGTGTGTGTGTGTGTGTGTGTGTGTGTGTGTGTGTGTGTGTGTGTGTGTATGTATATCTACAGTATATAGAATAGCAGAGAATCTTAGCAAGGCTTTGGTTCCTTTCATCAGTCTTGAGGAAGACAGTGCAGAAACTAATTACACTTGTCAGACCACATTCAAAGTTTTATGATCCAGTGCTAAAAATAAAGGCATGTAGCACATGGGAAGCCTCAGCTCTAACAGTTCAGATCATATTGATCTCAACCCACAAACACTATGAAAATACATAAAAATTAAATCTTTATGTCTTAGCTGTAATAAGATTTACAGCATTTTCAGTTGGTATTAAACAAGAAGTGTTCGAGTCAAACCGGGACTTTTAATTGTGCAGAATAACAGAACATAGTTATGAGAAGAAAAACACCCTTTATTTCTCTATATAATCTCCTTATTTCTCTATATAATCTACTGCTACACTAATGCACTTATCCTAGCGTTTCACTAGTGCTTGGATACCATCAAGGAAGAAACATTTTTCTCAGTACACCAGAGCCATAATCAAGCTGCCTGCTTCACATCTGAAACACTGGCATCCCAGGAACTCCTTTAATGGATCAAACGCGTAAATGGCCTGGAACGAGGTCAGAACTGTATGGGGGATGAGGCAATAACTCCCAGCTGATTTTCTGTAATGTGTAAGTGAATAATTTTGAACAGTTCCCAAAAGTCAAGCTGGTGACAAGATATCCATCGATTTTTAAATGCAGCTAAGAGTCTCATCACTGTACTGTACCTTTATTCACGAGAAAGTTCATTACAAGTCTCAGTTTGACTTGACCACCCCTCGTACTTTATATTCTTTATAAGAGTTGATATTTACTCATGGAAATCCACTTTGTTTAGATCCAGATGAATAATTTTGATCCTTTATATGACATGCCCTAACTAGATATATGTACTTAATAGTAATGATGCTTGCACAATGGAATCCCCAAATAATAATAAAATTCTGATTTGGGCAATCATTTGAGTCGACCGAATTCGACTTAAGCTAGATGTTTAATTAGAAATTAGACAAAAGCAGGCCAAACCAAATGGACAGTAGGTAGTTAAAGCATGAACATAAAACCATTAAAAAGAATTTACATACAATTCAGTATCTAACTAATAAAATAAAAAGTCAAACTTTTAAAATCATGTCACAATATTTTTACTCAGGCTAAAGACATTTCGGAAAAATATTTATTAGGCTTCATCTTGAAATGATGCAGGCTTCAAAAAACACATTGCGCAATCTATTCGCAAAGATATAAAATTCCACGCTAAATTCCACTAGTTCACTGGACACTGAGAAAAGTGTTCAATGCTGAATTGATTTAGTCTGCATTTTTCAATATGTGACAAAAGCAGCTGGACTTGCACAATACCTTGTTGGGTCTAGGCATGCCCCTCTCATAATCTTATAAGCTGTGGGGCAATTAGGCAATATGCGTCCCTTCATTCCTTGATTTTTCATAACTGCTTCACAGTAGTCAGGATAATGATGAATCTGGACACAATTCCATTAAAACCTGGGTGAATTTGAATGTGGAATTCACCCAGGATTTAATGGAATTGTGTCCAGATTCATTATTACCCTGACAACTGTGAAGCAGTTACTAAAATGGGATGCCAGGTCATCACAGCGCACCATGCACAATCATATCCACAGACTCATTTATACCTAGAGGCATTTTTCTTGAATAAAACATTGAATGAGTAAAATCAGAGATAAAATAATTACTAAACAGATTCAATAATATATGGAATAATATGTGGAATAACAGTAACCCACACACACATCGTCTATACCGCTTTATCCTGTATTCAGGGTTGCGGAGGGCCTGGAGCCTATCCCAGGAGACTTAGGGCATGAGGCGGGGTACAGCGTGGAAAGGGTGCCAATCCATTGCAGGGCACAAACATACACACACTCACACATTCATTCACATAAATATATTTCATAAGTAATAAAATTCAATAATATAGCAATAAGAGTTATATTACTAATTTAAATGGACATTCAATGATAAAATGAGGCAACGTATGAAGTTTGGTTTCATTTATGTACTCATTATTTAAGACATTAGGAAATACTTTACAAGTTTTTTAATATTTGTAACTCATGAAACAATCAAGTTTGGTAATTTTTTATACCAGACTGTTTTGGGGGATTTCAAATAAGACAATATATACAGTAAGTAAAGGTATATATGAATTTAATTTATGGCCAAAAATTTGTGGACACCTGACCGTAACATTCGTATAAAGATATTTTCCTCAAAGCTAAAAGCTGAAAAGCTGTAACCGTAAAGGAAGTTATTGTGTCCTGAAGCATGACAACATCCCTTCAATGGAATTAACCGGCCCAAACCTGTTCCAGCATCACAATGCCCCTATACACAAACTAAGGTCCACAAAGAGATGTGTTGCCATGATCTATGTGGCCTGCACAGATCCCTGACCTCAACCACACTCAACCACACCTTTGGAATGAATTGCAAAACAAAGTTCATGCCAGGCCTTTTTGCTGAACATCAGTTTTTCCTTGTAGATGAATGATCGCAAATGCCTACTGGAAAGTCTGGTGGAAAGTCACGTGATGTTCAAATAGTCTTGGCTTTGTAGAGTATAGAAATCAATAAAAAAAGGTTATGGGCAGCAGTCCAATAAAACCCAAATGATTCTGGGAAATATGGCTTAGATCCTCTCTCCTGCCAGTTAACCAGCTGACTATCCATTGGAGTCTGGCAGCTGAAATCCACACACACTCACTCAGTAGACTGCTTTATCTCATGTGTGTTGCTTTGTCACATTGCCTAAGACGTTGCATTAGCTGCAATTTGAGAACAATACTGCCTTCACAAGTACTGTATGTGCTTTTGTTCATATTTTCATTTTTTTTTAATTGGCGGAAATTGACAAAAATTATGTATATCTACATGTACATAGTATAGTGCTATACTATTTTTCGCAGTATAATAATAATAATAATAATAATAATTTGTTATTGTTGCTCAAAGGCACTAAGACTAGACAGATATTTTGAGGTAATGCAGGAAACAATATCACCATGACAGCTCACCATGGCAACCATATTGGGCATGTCACTGGGTGGTCTTGTTCTATAGCTCCAAGGCATATGTGTCTGCTAGCCAACAGGAAGCCTATGCGCACACATTAGGCGTTGGATTAATGACAATTTATTGCCCAAACACAGAGTCAGTCTTGTAGATTGCATGCATTCTGCAAATCTATCAACGCTCTGGTCAGGAGCACATGTTGAAAACATTTTTGTTTAGGCAGCAAAACTAAAATGACAGATATTTTTTTATGAAGTAGTGTACAATATGTAGAATAACTACAATGGGGGTATAATTTCTTTTTTTTTTTTTCGAGATCTGTTCTCCCTCAGACATCTTAAAACCTGGCAATAGAATTCGCAATTGACGCTGTGGTCCCCGGGGACGAATTCTCGATGCACAATGCAGCAAATGTCGACAAAGTCGATGAGTTTGCACTTGATCGAGTTGTGGACCTGCCTCGCCTTTTCGCTCTTGGAGATGATGGGCTCTCCCTCTGTGAAGACTGTTGCTTCATTGCTTCAGAACAAGTTGTCATCATGCACAAGTTGCGAACGGTTTCGACATTTTTCGTTCATTGCACAGCTCCCGATGTATACAGGACGATGTCTTTTGGCACACTGACTTATGAAGGCCGGTGCTCCGTGTGACAGCGCATGCAGCCTCGTGCTGTCATCTGTCGGCGTCTTACAAAACTCTTGAAACTTTTTGACACCACCTTGGCATGGTACGAGTGGTGTGGTTAGTCATCATCTTTCACTTTTGTTTTCACTGAGTTTCCATTGTTCAAATGAAGTGCCTATGCAACATCAGGGCTGAGACAAAAAAAAGAAAAGATAAAGCCGGATAGGAAATGCAAAAAAAAAAAAAAAAAATTTTTGAAAGGAATGATCAAGAATGATGAGCTCAGATGATGATGATGATCCTGACGTAGACTCACCACTAATGAACCCCTGATCTGATCTCATCTCATCTCATCTCATCTCATCTGATCTATCCACTTTCCTCAAAACATCATCTCCGTATACACACACACACACAACACTCAATACTGGGGGGGAGTGGGTTTATTGTCTGAGGTTTTATTTCATTTTTTTTATGCAACTTCTCGAACATGAAAGCTTCAGGACTGATGAATAAACTTAATTTCTGTGATTTATGAAATAATCTACAATGCAGCATCTGAATGATACCTGCTACAAAGACCCAGACGTTTACAACGCGCTCGGACTACAAAGCTACTAGGCCACTATTAATGACTGGGAGAATAGGGGGAAAAAGATTGTTTTTGAGATATTATTGTTCATTTTATTTGCATTATTATTATAAAAAAAAATTTTTACATTTGCATTTGCTATGATGAAGCATTCCCCGGTTAGGACTCACCACACGGAGCCGTACGCGCCCGAGCCGACCGGTGTGAGGATCTGGTAGCGCTCGGGCACCTCCCATACGGTCTTGTTCAGCTCCTGTCGGTAAAATCCCGGTCTGGCTGACATGGTCACTACTGAACCCAGACCACGCTGTCTTGTCTCCAGCTGCACCTCTCGCCTTTCCGACTACACCGATGAATTCGCTCCGTTTGCGGTCGCAGTTTCCCGGAACGGGGAGAGGCTCCGTCTGGGGACGCGTGGGGGCGCGGTGCGCGCTCACGCGATTCACTCTACACACACACACACACACACACACATCTCTTTTCATCTCCTCATACATTTGATCCAACTGGGAAAAAAAAGACAACCTCTATATACACTATATGTTCAAAAGTATATGGACACCTAACTATGACCCCCCCCAACATACTGTGTCATGTGATTATTTTACAGGTATGACAGTAATATCATACTTTTTAAAAAAAAAAAAAGAGTCCAGTGCTGTTATTTTACACTAGAATTTGGGATGATGCGTAGTGGTTTGGTTAGTCACTGTCGTCTTGCACCTCCAGGGTCCAGGTTTGAATCCCGGCCAGGCTCGATTCCCGCCTCTCCTGTGCATGGAGTTTGCATGTTCTCCCCGTGCTTGGTGGGTTTCCTCCCGGTACTCCGGTTTCCTCCCACAGTCCAAAAACATATAGGTTGGGTTAATTGGTGTTCTTAAATTACCCATAGGGTGTGAATGAGAGTGTGTATGTCTGTGTGCTCTGCCATGGATTGGCACCCTGTCCAGGGTGTACCCCGCCTCGTGCCCGAAGTCTCCTGGGATAGGATCCAGGTCCTCGCGACCCTGAATACAGGATAAAGCGTTAAAGACGATGAGTGAGTGATGATACGGCTCCAGTTTATTCCAAAGGTGTTTAGTGTTGGCGGCACCGTGGCGTAATGACGTTAGCACTGTCGCCTTGCACCTCCAGGGTCCGGGTTTAATTCGGACAGGGTGCCAATCTATCGAACACACACACGCTACAGGAAAGGCAATTAGTCTAATCTGCATGTCTTTGGACTGTGAGAGGAAACCGAAGTAGGAGGCGAGGGGAAAAGGTGGCTTAGTGGTTAGGACTGTCCGGGTTCAATACCCGCCTCGGGTCTGAGTGCATGGAGTTTGCATGTTCTCACTGTGCTTGATGGGGTTCCTCCTGGTAGACTGGTTTCCTCCCACAGTCCAAAGACAATCATTTACATTTACATTTAGGCATTTGGCAGACGCTCTTATCCACAGCAATCCAATAAGATTAGGCTAATTGTCTAACTGGCATTCCCAAATTGCTCGTAGTGTGTGTAAATGAGTGTGTGGTTGTGTGAGTGTCTATGTATGTATGTATGTATACGACCTGCAATGGATTAGTTGAGGTCACTCAGGGTTCTGTGTTTAGGACAATCAAGTTCTGCTATTCTAAACTTATCACACTTTGTCTTCATGAAGCTTGCTTTGTGCACAGGTGCATTGTCTTGCTGGAACAAGTTTGGACCTCTAAGTTCCAGTGAAGGGACCTGTAATGTTTCAGCATACAAAGACATTTTATACAATTGTGTTTCAAACTTTGTGGAAACAGAGTTTGGAGACGAACCACATATGGGTGTGTTAGTCAGATGTTCAGAAACTTTTGGCCACAAAACACACATGCCTACTGTATGCTTTACACTCACTCACTCGTGCACTCACTCATCGTCTATACCGTTTATCCTGTATTCAGGGTCACGGGAGGCCTGAAGCCTATCCCAGGAGACTTAGGTCATAAGCACGTGGCGGGGTACACCCTGGACAGGGGGCCAATTCATCGTACGGCACACACACATACACACTCTACGGGTAATTTGGGAACACCAATTAACTATAATCTGCAGGTCTTTGGACTGTGGGAGGAAACAGGAGTACCCGGAGAAAACCCACCAAGCACGGGGAGAACATGCAAACTCCTAGGCTTTAGATTAATTCACAAAATTAGAACATCTTATTTACAATTACTCAGATAAATATGCTGTAGGTTGATTTATTTCAATAGAGCTCATCACTGAAATATTTGTATCATTAAATGGTTTATTAAACTTTGTTTACTTTCCTACCGTATACTAATGACATATACTAATGCTTCTTAGGATGCAAAAGGTGGTCCAGACTTAAACATAAAATTAGCCCAAAATACTCAAAATATATACATAATACATTTTTAAGTATAAAAAATCCTGTATTTGGATTTCATACTACTGTAATGTAAGTTTCTTTCCTTTTTTTTTTCTTAAAATTGAATGGTGCAAAAATGCCAACAAGAGATATTAGAGTGTGTAACTTGACTGTACAGCTGAGTGCATATCCTAATTATGATGTAGAAGCCTGTGACCTTAAAGGCTGCTAGGATATAAAGTTTAATATACAGTACACTATATCTCATTTAGTTTCAGAAAATGCAGGGGTGTCACAAACCGGTATTAAAAATACAGCCATACAAAACGACTTGTTATTTCTGTTCAGTTGAATCAAATGAAATGACAAATTACATAAGAATGTTTAAAATATCTTTAGTGCTGAAGGCTTTAGGATGAATTGAAATGTCATTGAGACTGCTGCACACTGATCCCCTCTTTCTAATGAAAGGGTGCCATCTAGTGGCAAAATACTGTTAAACACCATACAGGTCTTGATTGTAAACTTAGTATTTCTAGTTTATTTGAAGAACCATTTGCAGAAAGAGTCTTCATGTGTATAAATAATATGCACTAATCCTCTAAATATAGTAAATGAAAGCCAAAAATGTTTACACACAAAATAGTATGATATCTTCTTTGTCGTTCGGCTAATTCCTTTCAGGGGTCGCCACAGCGAATCATCTGCCTCCATCTAACCCTATCCTCTGCATCCTCTTCTCTCACCCCAACT
>JAOVVA010000016.1:2918624-2930692 GCA_028565275.1 Leiocassis micropogon
CACTGGCGGTCGTGTAAGCATTTCACTACATTTCGTACTGTGTATGACTGTGTATGTGACAAATAAAATTTTAATTTTAATTTTAATTTGAATTTAGTAGTAATTATGATTTCGCATTCCTCCAAAAGATTGTTCAGGCATGGTGGCAATAAGATGCCAACATAAGACTTTTGGTTGGTAATTACCAAAAGTGTACTAATGTGTGTCTAATGCATGACTATAGTCATTCTGTATTCTATTGATTTTCACAGCTACATGGAAGGTTTCACAACTTTAGTAAGTAGGGTTGCCAATTATGCCGTTGGAACACTTCTTGCTGAGGGAGGAAACCCTGTTAGCCAGCGTCACATCCTCACTTGGATGGAGGTGCAGTTCAGTCAGTACTGCGGAACACATTGCAGTGGCTTCTGAACCATGATGTTGGGTATGTGGCGGGGGTGCTGGGTGGCCATGTGGCGGAGCATTAGGGCGGAGACACCAGCAGCTGCCACTTCATGTGCCTAATGTGCCATAAGGATACTCTGCTGGAGTATGCCCATCTTTTCCCTCCTTTGGCCGCAGCTATAGACGACAAGAGCGAGCACAGACACAGATGGTAAATGTCTGGTGGTAAATGTCTGTGCTTTGGCAAGCACAGCTCGATGGCACAAGACAGGATATGAAAAAAAAATCAAAGGCTTTATCGCTGTGTAGAAGCACAGTGAGGTGTAATATTAAAATGTGTGAGGTATTTGGTACACACAGACCCTCCCTGGATCAGGAAGTTGCTCCAAGCTTGATGAAAGAGCCAGGAGAAAACTGGTCAGAGAGACTACTAAGAGGCCTACAGTAACTCTGAAGCAGTTGCAGGAATTTATGACAAAGAGTGGTCACTGAGTGCACGTGACAACAATATCAAAAAATCTCCATAAAGGTGGCTTATATTAAAGTGTTGCAAGAAAAAAGTCAATCCATAAGAATGTTCACATGCAGTCACAACTGAGCTGTGCAAAAACGCAGGTGGTCAGATAAGAATTTGATTATTTGGCCACAACATCTTACTATATGTCTGGCAGAATTCCAATATAGCTCACCATCCAAATAACACCATCCCTACAGTAGGAGTAAGTATGGAGGTGGAAATATCCTGTTATGAGGGTGTTTCTCTGCAGCAGGGACTACAGCACTGGTCAGGATAGAAGGAAAAATAATGGGTCAAAATACCATCAGATTCTAGTGGGAAATGTGGTGCCCTCTGCCAGAAAGTTGTCAATGGGAAAAGGGTTTACCTTCCAACATTACAATGACCCAGGGTTGCGTCAGGAAGGACATATTTTTGTGGTTTGGAGTGTAAATGTAAATTTGCTGTGTTTCATTGATTATGAACACCTGTGGAGTTATTTAAATTGACTGAAGAGTTGCACCTTCTTGCAGCAAGCATCTACACAAGTATTTTTTTTATCATTGTATTGCAAGCCCTTAGGGTTGTTGATTCGGTTTGTTTTTTATTTATAGTGTTGGCTGTATTTTTTTAAAGAAATTAATTTTAAAATAAAAAAATTAATCTTGCTCTAATTGAAAACTAATTTATCACCTAACTTTGGGTCAAAAAGTTGGTCCTTTTAAATGCATAAGAAGAGCTTCCACAAACTACATTTGAATTCCCTCGTTAGATAATTATCTAGCCAAGCAAAAGTCTTTCTCAACAACCTCTGGCCAATGGCTAGAAATGGCTAGAAGCCACCCAAAACTGCCCATTTAGTCTTAAATGAAGGTAAGGTCAGGTTCAGTAACTATTTTCTCAATGGTTATTGTATCATCCGTAAGATACACATGGCTTTTGAATTCTTTGGATGTGTACACTGTTTTCCCTTCATGACCCCACATCCTCTTAGCTCATCTCATGCTAGCTTCAGAGATTTCCATCAAAAACTGATGGGGAAAAATGCAAGAAATTCACAGTGTTGTGAAAGTCACAGTGATGTGGGAACAGGAGTGAAATAAAATGAGGAAAACTGATGGCTGTGTCATAAACTTTTTAAAAGACTCTCCAGTGCATTTAAATTCGATGATTGTGATTTTACATCTCTTTACCCATATGTAAGTAAGACAAATACGTAACAAATCGGTCCCCCTACCATCATTTTTCGTGACTTCAGGTTCTAAAAAATTGCTTTGGTATCATCAGAGACAAAGTTGTACCACCTCCAGGTCTGTGGGCACCTGTCCTTCCTTTTCGGGTAGGTAAAAAGAAAACACCTCTTTCCTCTATGCAAAATGTGCGCTGAGCATCAGCATAAGCAATGTAAACTTTCAGATCAGAATAGAGCTCTTGTAGGAACATTGGCTACTATCGAAATTGCAGAATTTTAAAAGTCTTTGAAGTATGGCACGGTGCTAACACATGCAATACTCTTTTTGCTGACTACATTACAACGTTTCTAAAGATCAAACAGGAAAGTTCAGGATATCAATCCTAGGTGATTGATAAGGACTTCACGTAAATATGTTAACAAATACCTGGAGAATGAGGGTATCAAGTTGAAGCCGAACTGCATTTCTGTTAATCCTGCCAAAACATCTGTGGATAAACTTGTGCTAAATTTGCTGTGGGGAAGGACAGGTCGGATACCAGACAGGTTGAACACAATTTTGATCAGTGATCCCTCAAAATGTTTAGAGTTCATGTTTTCTGATATGTATAAGGTTTATCAGTTCCTTTGTTGACGATAATTTTGCAATTGTGCAATCGCATCATGCAGACGAAAGGCTGATAAAGTCTAGGAATTCTAACGTATTCATTGGCATTTTTACTACAGCGTAGTGTATGCAAAACTTGAACTTTACAATTTTATCAATTAATTAAAGGAAAGGTGTTTATACACTGATACTTACTGTGCCCCTCTTGTGCGATTACTTGACTTTACAACTCTGCCTTATGGCTATTAAGATTTTTGTACAGTGGGTAGAATGAAGACAGACACCATTTTTGTTTTATCCAGCTAGATTTACTTAATGCAGCTTTAAACATCCAAGTGAAAGATATAACACCAATATGTCAGAAAATAAATAGAAATTTTTTTAAATAAATAAATAAAAATACAGAATCACTGAGCTGGAAAAGGAAAAAAACTAAGTAAATGTGGGCCATATGTGTTTGTGAGTGTGTGTCACAAGATTTTTAAACACCTAGAACATCATCCCTGATAAACTTTTAACAAACAATTAAGGGACCAATGACCTATAATGTCAGGAGAAACTTTTAACCTAAACCTGTATAAACAAATACTTTCACAGAAAAGAGACCACCACTCTTAATGACCCTGTCATATGTGACCTTTGACCTTTGGCTGTCAAAATGAGTTTAACATTTTAAAGCCACTATAATATACTTTTTTTTTTATCCCAAAAGCAAAAAGTATCATTAAATGGTAAAACGACCACCACAATGAACAGAATCTTTCCCACATAATAATTTCACCAGTACAACATTTTTGTGATATTGGGCTTCTTTATCCATTCTACTAATGAGTCTTAGGTTCAATATATGACTGAGAGGTGTATCAGTGGTTAATGAATTATAAATTCTATGTCCATAGGTTTATTTGATGTCGGTCGTGCAGCGGGCCTCCTTCAGGTCTTCCTTGTGCTCGAAAGCAACTGGGATGAACTGACTGAACACCCGATCCATGTAGCCAGTGTTTCCGGAAATGCTGTGTAGAGGGAAAGAAAGTAGTACAGAATCTTAAGGAACAAGATCAAAATGTTTTGTTTGTTTTTTTGCATGAATAAGTAATAGTAAGTTTCTCACCATGCTTTGGGGATAAGGGATCATTAGCTGCATTGAGGCAGCCATCTGGGTCAGTTTGTAATACGGACTGGCGTCCTGGTAATCATCAGCGCAGGACTTGTAGCCAAACATCACAGACTCCCGAATCGTACGTGCCTACATGCCAAGAAAATTAGTTTTTAATCAAGTATGTTTCAATTAATTATCTTTCAGTAGGCTGAACTAGATATAAGGCAAGAATCAAAGAATTCGGATTATACTTCTGTTGAATCCTTAAATCTGAAGTGACAAGAATTAACACTAATATTTGCAGATCTGTGTAAAGATCTGTGTAACTTTTAGATTTAAATATATAAAACCTTATATATTGTGCATTAATATATAAACGGTTCTGAATGCCCTTTTGAGTTTAAAATCAGCATGTCCCCAGGGCAGCCTGATTATTCTTCTGTGAGAAAGAAATAATTACTCTAGACTGAAAATGCAACACCACCAGAATAAAAGTTTTTTTCCCAAAATTGTATTATTTATTACTTGCAAAAAGAACAAAGCTTAGGCAGAATTCTCAATCAGTATGTCTGTACAATATTTTTACGTTTACATTTAAGGAATTTGGCAGATGTTCTCCAGAGTGAGATGTAGATTTATCTCATTATACCCCTGAGAAGTTAAAATCAGTAAAAACATATCTTGAATCAATAAAATCAATTAAGAATGTAGATAAAGAACAGAAACCTGATCGTGGTTTGGCACAGGTCACTAGTGAGGTGGCAATTGAAAAGCAGATCGGCTGCTCCAGCAATTTGGAGGATTCGGACGAGTTCCAGATCACGGACAGGGTGAGCCCGGCGATCATTCTCGAGTCACCCCCTTTACGTGCCAGATAATTCAGCAACAACATCCTGAGGGTAAGAGAAAATAAGAAAATGTAATGTACATAACATATTTTGTTCTCTAAGCTGTAAGAGAACATCTCAGCACAAACTGGAAAATCACTGTAATAGATAAACTATAGTCATAAATACTAGAGGACTAGTAATATCCAATACGTTTTCTTTAGTCTCTTTATATTACAAACGTTTTTGCTTTAAATTTATGAAGTTTACAAGTATGTACTGCTTTTGTGAACTTGCAAATTAAAAGCTATGACCTGACTCAAGATTTACTGTTGGACAAGGATTGAAATTTGTGTTCAAACAAGCAAAACAAAAAAAACAACAAAAAACAAAACAAAACACTGTACTACTGTATACTAAAAGCGCAGTCATATCTAAGAGTTTCAGTTGGCAGTGGGTGCCAAATGCCATAAAACGAATAGAAGGTCAGACTGGCATTCAAACGTGCCCTGCAAACCTGCCACTTTTTTTTTTTTTTTAAATCAAGAGGATTAAAACTCTTAAAACTTAAGCAGCATAAATCCAAGCATTGATCAATGACTGTCCTGAAGTCCTGCCAGTGTGTGTAGACACAGGAGGCTTCAGTCATCACTCTATGGGTTTTCTCATACTTCATGTACAACCAAAGTTATCCTTACTTTAAAAACATGTATATTATACTGCTCCCGGAATATGGGAACAAAGTCGCAAAAATATAGAACTCACAAAATGCACATATTATTATTATTATTATTATTATTATTATTATTATTATTATTATTACTGTCATAGAAACAACTTATAACAACTATTAAAACAATACTTTTTGCTCAGTCATGTTTGCATAGTTGGTTAAAATGAAAAAAAAACAAAAAAAAAAACAATATGTAACTATGTACTACACAGTCCTGAGCCCTATATATATATTTATTAAAATACTGTAAGGCAAAAAAAAATGTCTAAGAATATACTTGTAAAATATCCTAAAATAAAAGCCGAATATATCTTAAACTCAGTGTTCGGTGTAACTCGTTAAAGTACATGGATTACTTTTTTACTTTACCTATTTAGAAAAAAAGGGGGGAAATTGAAAAAGATAAAGGAATGTAGCTGTTATCTCTTCATAATATTATGTACTTGGTAAAATTGGTATAATATAGAGTGTAACTTAAATGTTTAAACATTTGAATGTTTAATCTGCCCTGCTGTGTCTCAAGCTTACGGAACACTGGATTTAATTTCATATTCAGTGTTACATGCCATAACGTTAAGAACTTTTTTTTTTTTTTCGGCACACTAAAGTGGAGTTCACCCAGGGCACCATTCACACTAGAGCCCCTGCCTGAGGTGCAAGTTCAGATTGCACAGCACCAGAGCAAAAATTACCTGATTATAAAATCTGATTAATTATTTTTATTACAGTAATCTAAAGTATAACAACTGACTAGCAAATAATATTAACTATTTTATTATTATTATTATTGTTATTATTAATAATAAATTCATACATACATACATACATACATACATACACACGTGCTATATACAACTTTGATCAATTTAAAGTAAACAGCCTGTATAGATTACACTCTTCTAATGATCATGTCGCCCTCTAGTGGCAAGGTAAACATCAGAAAGAAACTGTTCGTTATTACTCCAAAAGTAACTGCTAAAAACGTTTACTAATTACCAAACACTCAAAAGTGTTAATGATGTTAAGAACAAAAATAAAAGTTTAAAACAGCATTTAATAATGATCCACCCACTTGTGTTGAAAATGGGTTCTTCATTACCTGAAGCGTGAAGTCTACACTTGGGAGAGTTCTCTGTCAATACATAGAAAGACCACAAGGTGTCAGCACTAGTCGCTAAGTGTAATGGAAGGAGTGTTGATGTTTAAAAAGTGCTGATGTTCTCAAATGCGTAGTTATAGTGTTAAATTTGATGATTTGATGTTCATTTTCACACAGCATTGCTTTCTGTGATGAATTTAAATGTAAATGTACTCAAAACATTTCTTGTCACCATCAAGGAATGACATGTGTTCAACTTGTGTGTTATACTCGGTTGTAAATAAAATGATGCATGGTTTGATAATGAACTTGTTTGTTAATCGGGAAAGAGGTGGCACAATAGCTTAGTGGTTAGAACTGTCGCCTTGCTCCAGGGTCAAGGTTTTTGATTCCCGCCTTGTGGTCTGTGTGCATGGAGTTTGCATGATCTCCCAGTGCTTGGTGGGTTTCCTCGGGGTGCTCCAGTTTCTTCCCACAATCCAAAGACACATATATATATATATATGTAATGGCCCTGGGTGTTTATATATATAAAAACACCCAGGGCCATTACAGTTTGTGGGCAGTGGTGGCTTAGAGGGCTAAGACACTGAGTTACTGATCAGAAGATTGGTGGTTTGATCCCAGGCTCCACCAGGTTGCCACTGTTGGGCCCTTGAGCAAGGCTATTAACCCTATCTGCTCCAGGGGCGCTGTATCATGGTGCTCTGACCCCAGTTATGCTGGGATATGCGAAAAAAGAATTTCACTGTGCAGTAATGTATATAAGACAAATAAAGCCTTAACTTCATTTGGGCCTTCTCTACATTTTCAATATCTCGTTACAATGGTGACTGGAAGTGGGTGGGATATACTAGGCAGCAAATGAACCTTTTTTCCTGAAATTGATGTGTTGGAAGCAAAAAAAAAATGGTCAAGCATGGGATTTAAGTGACTTTAGGGCACTGGTGGCTCAGTGGTAGGTGTTTCACCTGCCATGCGGAAGGCCCGGATTCGATTCCCAGCCAGTGCCCAAACCCCTCAGCCACTGAATGCAGTGCCGGTCCCAAGCTCGGCGTCAGGAAGGCCACCCTGTGGATATTCCGCTGTGGCGACCCCTTGCCGGGAGCAGCCGAAAGACTAACAACAACAACGGGATTTAAGTGACTTTGACAAGAGCCAAATTGTGATGGCTAGAGGACTGGATCAGAGCAACTCCAAAGCTGCAGCTCTTGTGGGATTATCCCAGTGTGCAGTGGTCAGGACATATCAAAAGTGCTCCAAGGAAGGAAAACCGGTGAATTGGCAACGTGGATCTCCAAGGCTCACTGATGCACATGGTGAGTAAAGGCTGGCTTGTGTAGTCTGATCCAATAGAAGCTCTAGTGCAGATCAAATTTATAAAATGGTTAATGGTGGTTGTGATAGAAAGGTGTCAGAACACACAGTATGTATGGTGTTGACCATATGGGACCTTATGGAAGTAATACAGGCTGAAAAATTATGAAGATTGTATTTTTAACAATTGAATATATTTTTGAACAGCAATTTAGTAACGTGAATATTTTTGCATTGAATTGTACATGCTTGAATTACATTTTTAGTTGAAATATACCACCACAATAAATTGCAGTGTCTAAAATTTCAAGCAGTGTAAATGCTGTAAGAATTTTTTCATTCAGATCAAATTTCAAAGCAGAAAAATTCAAACTGCTTTTTTGTGACAAGTTTTTTTTTTTTTTTTTTTCAGTTCATGTGATTCAGTATGCTGTTTTGCTTTGAGGAATTTTGGCACTGTTATACTTCCATAGGACCTACTCAGTATTAGGCAGGTGGTCATAATGTTATGGGTGATGAGTGTAGACTTTATTGTTCTGTTAGTGTAGTGTTGATTTGGAGAGACTCGTCCCTTTATTTAATAATTGTATTTTCAGCATATTATATTTAGGAAGCCACTGCCATCCATTCATTTCCTCTGCCCTCTATGGGAAGCGCCGGAAGAACATAACTTCGACCACCAGCTGGTCACTTCACCTCCAGTCCTGAAGAGGGCGCAAGCGCGTAAAAAGACATTACAAACAGTGTTTTTCTGACTGCTGTGTTTCTTTGCTGTTCGTTGCTTTGGTCAGCTTCACGGTCATTAGTAGTTAGTTAATAATCAGCTCTTATGTGACTTTCACAGAATACGTTTCGTTTCCTTTACACGGAGAAAACGGAAATGGCCACTACGGAGCTCCAGCAGAGAAGTAAGTATGCAATAACGAAGGCTTAAACAGGCATAGCGGGTAAGCTAAACGCTGTGGAGTGGCGGGGTTTTGGGGGTGAGAATGCTAAAATGCACCCGTCTGGATGTGTAGTGTACTACATGAGCTGTTGGGTTACACCCTGAGTAGTGCACTAGTGTAGGGAGTGAGGAGCTGTTTGTGATTCGGCCAGAGTGAAGCTGGCTAGCAAAGTGCATTCTCTGTTGTTTTGATAGTAATGTTGTTTGGATCAAGTTAGTTTTGAGATGCCTCCTGCTTTTAGATTAATAATAAACACATTTTAAGGATTGAGGATATATATATATTTTTTTTAAATGCCACACGTGTGTGTTTTGTGTGCTGTGCTGCAGCTGGAGCCCTGCCTCCCTCCGCCCTGCGCCTCGTGGTGCCGCCGCTGCGCCTCATGTCGGCGTTCCTCTGGCAGGTGGTGCAGCGCCGCAACGTCACTCAGTACGGCAAGCTCGAGCAGTTCGTCATGCTGGTGTCAGAAACGGTCCCGGACATCATGAGCCGACATCTCCTCAACAAGCTTGTCTTTCATTTAAGGAAAAGGGTACTGAACACATCTGAGCACACCTGCAGCTCCATTCCAGATGTTCATCTGATTTATCTGTGTTTTTGTGTTTTCTTCCAGGTCATATTAGAGCTCTGTTTTAAAGACAACACCCCTGATGTGTGGATCATTCAAGCTCATTTGGACACACTTCGCAACCTGACTAACAGAGTAGGTGTGGAGATATATTTGTTTATTCGTTCATCGTATACACCGCTTTATCTATTGTCCAGGAGGCGGGGGACACCCTGGACAGGTGCACACACATATATACAAACACACACGCACACAAAACAGGCGCTTTTGGGACACCGATTATTATAATTATTAAGATTAGGTTAATAATCTGTACTAACAGTGGTAGTTTGCTCGCCTGCCATGCAGAAGACGCAGGTTAAATTCCCAGCCAATTCCCAAACCCCAGCCACTGTCCAAAAATGGGAGGAGGGTTGCATCAGAAAGCACTTCCGGGGTAAAACTGGTGCCAATTTGGTCTGCTGTACCGGTCCCTCAACAGGTGCAGCCAAAAGACTAATAACAATTGACCTAACCTGCATGTTTATGGACTGTGTGAGGAAACCCACCAATTTATGGGGAGGACATGAAAACTCTGTGAACACAAATCCTGAGGCGAGAATCGAACCCTTGACCCTGGAGGTTTAAGGCCACAGTACGGCACTAATATATAAACATAAATATATGTGTGTATATATTTTTAAATATATGTGTGTGTATATTTTTAAAGATTAAACAGTATAGAGAAAAAAAATATATAGAAATAAGTTTAAAAAGTATAAGCAAACAGATATAAATATTAACGGTCAGACTGTCGAGGGCGATGGTGGCAAGGAGAAACTTGTCTGGTCATTCACCTCTGACTTCAATCACCAACGAGGCGTTTCCATCTTTAGAACTGTCACCCAATGGATGTTTTCTGTTTTCTGCACCATTCTGTGTAAAGACATTGTCAATGTCACTGTGCTCACTACAGTTATAGTTGTCTCCGTGTGTTTACGTTTGTTTTCCTAATAGTTTTTTTTTGGTTTGAAATTTTTACAGAGCAAGGACATAGAAAGTGAAGTCATGAACAACAAATTTATAAAGATGATCCAAAACATCTTGGAGGACACCGTTAAAAGGGAGAGCTTCCGTCAGGTTAGATGCAGATCTTGTCTCTCATTGGTCTGTACATTTGTTAGTCCATTTAGTCTTATGTTGTGCTCTTGTTTTCTCCACAGAATGTTCTTCCTGTAGAGTATGGCTCTGGATATGATGCTACCCTGCAGAGTTTAGCCTGGGAGTTCCTGACCCGAGTGGATGAACTCCTGCCTGTGCCGAACCTCAAAGAGGTTGGTCGTTAAAACTCATTGATTTGCAATTAAATTAATGGTCTTACCGTTAATGACGTATCATTAGTAGTTATAATATCATATACAGATGCCTCAGTGCCTTAAAGTGCGAACTAAGAGGGGCGTTTAATTCAAAACGGGACTTGTCATGAAATTTCTTGTGAATTAAGGCATAAAATTGGTTGACATTTACAAAGACTTAAAGAAATACCACTGATGAGACTTATAGTGAGGGTAAAACATTTGAATTGTGCAAACGTCTTAAAGGAGGCTGTACGTTTGTGAATGATGATCCCGGAAGACACTTGCACGAAGCCTACTGCAGTTGTTCCCATGAACATTCATCAAGTGGAATGCTTTTAGGAAAATACAAAACACGGCTAGGAGTTATCATCACATCCCCTGCACAGTCCTGACCTCGCTCCGAGCCATTCCCACATGTTGGGGACATTAAAGGAGTTCCTGGGAGGCCAGTGTTTCAAATGTGAAGCAGGCAGAGTCTTATCATGGCTCTAAGCAAGCTTTCTACCGTGATGGTATCCAAGCACTAGTGTAACTCTGAGATAAGTGCATTAGTGTAGCAGGGGATTGTATAGAGCAAGAAAGGGAGGTTTTCTTCTCATAACTGTGTTCTGTTATTCTGCATAATCAAAAGTCCCGGGTTGACTTGAAGGCCCTTAATAGTTTTTCAGATGCTTGATGGTGGCTAATTTACATATCAATTTTAAATATGGTACATAGTTTTTTTAAATCTACAGTATGTCCACAAATATTTAATAAAAACAAATAGAGGTAATACATTAATATACATTAATTAGGGCCCAGGACCCTCTTGTTTTCCTAAGGATCCCCCCCCCAATTTTGGGCTTTCTGGCTTTCTTAAAATTCTCAAAAACTCATGAGACAGGTTGGAATCTGCTGCCATTAGGATACCTACGGGTCGTGTGGCACAGGGCCCTCAGGGGCCCTTACATGAGATTTTGCTGCATAACTTGTATAAACTTGCAAATATGCACACGAAACTCGGTACACATTTAGAGCTCATTGAGCCGAACACTTTTTGCACTGCATGTCCTGGGCTCAACTCAACAGGAAGTCGGTTTGCGTCGTTTGCCAAAACACACCCGATGGATTTTGATATACTCCTCCTAGGGAATTTATACGATCGCCACCAAACCGGGCCAATGCGATCTAAAGACATTGAGGATGCAAAATTGCAGAGGGATTTTTGATATCTCAAACGGGTCAGTCGTGACGATGCCTTAAACTTACGCCGAAAGGTTAATAACTTTCTGTGTGGCCTTATATTGAGTGCCATCACGTACAGTGATGTCATACTGTGATGCTTTTTTCTCAGCATTTGCGGCCTGTTCTACACACGTACACTCCACAAATGTTAACACTCGCGCACACTCCACAAATGTTAACACTCGCGCACACTCCACAAATGTTAACACTCGCGCACACTCCACAAATGTTAACACTC
>JAOVVA010000016.1:2930792-2955707 GCA_028565275.1 Leiocassis micropogon
GCGCACACTCGCGCACACTCATGTCTCTCTCACACACAGACACATGCACGCATAAACACACTCCTACAGAACACACACACGCACATATCACAAATGTTAACACTTATATTTTATATAATTCGATAGACATTTCTAAGTTTCTCTCACACTAATGTAATGTCTGGATTTTTTTCAGACTGCCTCGTGGCTCTGTGGTGGTCTATCTGCCATGGATGACATCGTCCAACCACTCTCGGACCCAGTAGAGATAAGGGACGTGCTGCAGCATTTCAAAACCAAGAGGCATAAAAAGACAAATGGTAATCTTCTCATAGTAACATCAGTCCAGCTTTACTGCATGTTAGTGTCTTGACTTGCTTTATGTGTTCTGCAGTAAAAAATTAATAAATAAATAGAGGGACTAGTACCATCTTGTCCTACAGTGCTTCATGCAATCATTATTTAATGCAGTTTATACAGTTTGGGTCAGAAGTTTCTATACACAAAAACATCATGGTTATATTGAGTATTCAGTTTGTTTTTTTAAACTTTTTTTTAAAGCAAAATAATTATACTGTACATCATTAATTTAAGAAAACCCTAAGACATGGATGCACTATTTAAAATATTTTAGTTTTTTTCTGAAATCAACCAAGAGGCATAAAACTAAGAGGTGCCTGGGCAGCTCTGTCCCCTCGGGGCGTGGCGCTGTGGTGTCTGGCACCAGGACGTTAGCAGCCCAACCTTTGGGCAATGTGGGTTGCGGGGTGGGTCCCCCATGGATCAGACTTGTTTGTACTGTACTGCGGCTGATCAGTTTATGTTTTACAGGGTGATTCATTCGCAAAGAGGCGCCGAATATTCTGTCGTGACTCTCGCTATGATGAAGCAATCTGAGCCAAAAAACATATGCTAAATACCTTGACGTACGTGTACTCGATTGCATTACATGCGATGCTGGAAGTGATTACAGAAATATTTTTTTCTCATTATTGTCCAGTTACTGAGTAAATGGGTAGGGCGTTAGAGGGCGCAATGGGTGTCTTGCGCCTACCTTATCGGGTCCGACTCACTCACACTGTTTGAAGCTCCATTCACCGAGGAGCTTATTGTACATTATTTTGTTCCGATTGCTTAGTCCTAGTTAGAATATTCACAGCGAGTTAAAATCTTTAAAAGCCAAATATTGCAATGATATTCATGTTTATGATGGGTGGAAGTGGACTGTTCAGAGCATGAGTTTTCAAAATGGATTTATTAACAGGCTGGGAAATTGCCTTGTGTAAAATTTTCAAATTAAATATCTTGTCCCAGTGCATCATTTAACTTGGATCCAAGTTCTTGAACTTGTACAAGCCCATAGATTTAACATATAATTGACATTTTTGTGCTTTATTGTTAATTATATTAAATATTGCTCCCATTGGAGGCTTTTCCATCTTTGGAATGAAGCTAAAATTCAGACAACTATTCCTAGACTTTTTTAGGAAAATGTGTAGCACAATTATTGCGCATTTTCTTAAACAAAAAAATAATTTTAATTACAGTGAGTTAATGTGGTATTCTCCATTAATTTTGGTCTGATTTTCAGTATACTTTTGATATAAAATATATATGCTCTGGCAGCATTAACCATCATAATAATTTTCTCTCTCTCTCTCTCAATGAAAACAGAGGCAATTATGTCATCCGCTTCCATTCAACAAGAGACGGCGTTGCCTGCCAGTACTATTGCACAAGAGAAAATCTTGCCTCCCTCATCCATCGCACAAGAAACCATCATGATCGCACAAGCACTTAGTGAAAATCAGTCTGAATCCGACCGTGCTGCAGCCACCATAATGAGCCCCGTCCATAGTGACACAGAGGAGACGGAGCCTCTGGACAGCGTGGTAACGGAGGTCAAGACAGAACTGCAGGAAGAGACGGTTTACCAAGAGAACAGTGCAGGGATGTGTGAATTCCAGCAGATCTACCTCACTGCAGACGGGTCTACCGTTATCGTTTCAGAATTGGACGGTGGCGGAGAGGACGCCTCTCAACTGCAGTTTTTAGAACAGTCTGATGACGGGGAGACTCCTGAGGTGAGGGAAATTAGCATGGAGGAGTGGATCTCGGAAATAGCCGGGAAAGTTCTTCCCCTGTCAGTCGTACCCCCTTCCTCTAACGTAGACGTCGTTGCCGAGGAAACGGCCTTCATTCCTATTATTGTTGAAAGACCTCCATCTATAAAATCCATCATAAACAGAAAAAGCTCCCCTACTCAAGCAGCGGCCAGCAGAAAGGTGGTCGCGTTGCCTGCCGAGGCTCAGGCGGACCAAGACACGGGCGAGAAGACTCACGCGTGCTATTTGTGTAAGAAGGAGTTTCGTTACGAATGCCAGCTGAAGAATCACATGCGCACACACACCGGAGAAAGACCGTTCCAGTGCTCGGACTGCGGCAAAAGCTTCCGTTGTCTCAGTTTCCTGTCCAGCCACATCAAAACGCACTCGCGATCCAGACCGTTCAAATGCATGCAGTGCGCCAAGACCTTTCGCAAGAAAGCCGACCTCATCAAGCACGTTCGCGTGCACACGGGGGAGAAGCCGTACAAGTGCAACATCTGTGGTAAGAGCTTCTCTCAGGGCTCCTACCTGAAGATTCACCGCGAGTGTCACACCTCGGAAAACCTGCACCAGTGTCCACACTGCGAGAAAGTCTTCCCTACTGCGTTCAAGCTGGCCGTACACATTCGCTACCATTCAATGGCGCGCTCTTACACGTGTAACGTGTGTGGCAAGAGCTTCATCTACGCCAGCCTCCTCAGGAGACACAAGGGCTATCACATGGGCGAGCGCAAGTACCTGTGCACGATGTGTGGCAAATCCTTCGTGTACATGTTCGACCTGAAAAAGCACCAGAGGAACCACGAGAAGCCACGCGTGCGTATACCGTGCAGGTTGTGCGACAAGACGTTCGCAGGGCCTGAGATGCTGCGCTGCCATCTCCGCATCCATACAGGAGAGCGACCCTTCGGCTGCAAGGTCTGCGGCAAAACCTTCTCGCAGATCGGAAATATGAAAAGGCACGAGCGGGTGCACACGGGAGAGCGCCCGTACGTCTGTACGGAATGCGGGAAGACCTACAAGCACTCGTCACACCTAAAGAACCACATGCTGAACCACACGGGCGAGCGGCCGTGGAGGTGCTCGCATTGCGGCAAAAGCTTCAAGTTCCAAGGGCCGCTGAAGAAGCACGAGCAAACGCACTTGGCTGAACAAACACGTGGACGCAAAAGACACGAAACCAAAAGTCCTTAAAGGGGGTGAGAACAGTTTCGACGTGTTGCCATGTTGGTGGAATTCAATCTGGAATTCCTGATTGAACTATAAATATCCAGCACCTGGATCGGCTCCCAGAAAGATCACATGAACTTGTGAGAACATAGGAAAGGTCACAGAATAGTGTCTACTGGTTCAAATGAAATCAGCACTGATCAATGGAAGTGGAAGATCAAAAGGAAGATGGAACATGCCGTAAAGTCTGGTGGAGACTACAGAGCATAAGCACACGAATTGCGTGCATAAAAGATAGATCTTCAGTGTGAGATGATGGAGAATTTCAGAAATAGGTTCTTTCATATAGAAAGAATATTTTCATATTTTTTTGTTTGTTTAACTAGGACCCTGTCCTTAAACTTGTCATCAGAACCACCAGATATACTAAACTTATTTTTGTAATGAACCAACAGACTGCATTAAACAAAACTGAGGATATTCAATATGAAGAACAATGAGAAGTAGATGCTCCCAAACCGAAGTGTTTATACAATGCTGCTTGCATTGCACTGATAACATGGCTAAAATGTATTGTGAAAGGTAATATTAAGTCCTCGTCCAAAGTCTTTATTCGAATCAGATATTGAGGTTATTGTGGGAATCTAACCTGACCGGGATACAGATAATAAAATAAAGATTGTGGTTTAAAACTGTGTTGATGCAGATTTGTATTTTCTTTACTATTATAATTTTCCTCATTATATAAGTGTTGTTTTTCTAAAGTGTTGTGCAGTTTGTCAACCTATATTCCCCCCCATGTTTCAGTCCCTCACTGGACCCCTGCAGGTATTATTCGAAGAAAGGTGTTGTACACAAATCATAGGAAACAGAGGTTTTTTTAGGGAAAAAAAACACAAATCCTAGAAAGAGTAGACATTCCCTATGGCCAATGCTACTCAAGTAAAAGTAAAAGTCCTCCAGTTACTTGTATTACCTGAGTAAAAGTACAGAAGAACTCAAATTTACATCATTATTAAAGGGCTTGAATTAGCTCACAGTAGCATTTTAATTTCAAACATCCTTTACATTATTAGATGGTGACAAACCTGCTTTTAGATACTTAATACTACTCATTACTATTGTCAGGTAATGCAAGTCTATGCAGAAATATAGTTTAGTAAAAGTATATATTACACAAATAAAGTAGAAATATGTACTTAAGTACAGTAATGAAGTAAATGTACTCAGTTGCCTCCACCTCTGTATTTAAGTACCATAAAAAGGAAGCTGGAAAATACTGTTCAGGTCTAAATCAGGATCTTTATTATTCAGTACTTACCAGTTCAACTGGTGTTTTGACCATCCAGACCATGCTGGGCTTTTAACAGTGTAATAACCTCCACCTACAGTAATTGTGCTTTTTCATAAGAATCACCAAATAGATTTTGATCTCCAATACTCCTGTAACAGTTCCAGGGTTTCTGCCCCCTGAGCTCAGGATGCTGTCTGTGGGGCTTCATACTGTAGATACTCCTCACGTCCACATGTGTGTTTTCCCACCTCTAAAAAAACATGCAGGTACATGAACTGACTACGCTCGGTGCTTTTAGGTGTGAAAGAATGTGTGTGAGTGTTTTATGCCAAGTATGGGTGTAACAGTACAGAAAAGTCATGGTTTAGTGTGTACCTCGGTTTTGAAGTCATGGTCCGGTATTTCTTTTCATTTATGATTAACTTAACTTGCACAGACTTATAAATGGTGCCACATTAAAAATGCATATAAGGACACATACTTTTCTGTATATCTATGTATCAGACAGATCGGTGCGAATGCGGGTAGCGTTACACCCCTAGTACCCACTGTTCTTTGGATGCAACAAGATACTTTTTTGGAGTTTAGATGCCAACTTTTACTAGAGTAACAGGTCTTCAAAGATTCTAAGTAAATACAATTTTATATAATACAGTAAACCCTGGAAAGTGAATTAGACCACTTGATCAATAAATACAAGTGCAAAGGTATCAAAATCTCCTTCAATCATGCACATATAAAGATTAAAATGAAATTTTAATGTTGAAACATTTTATGATGAAATCTTACTTTTAAAACTTGCTGAAACTTGCTTTTTGATCACCCTATAAAAATCGCAGTCCATTAAAACTTTGGAGCGTTTATAAGCCCCATTCACACTGCGGGTTCCAGTCAGGAATATTGCGCCGTCATCGCACCTCATCTATAGATAAGAAATGCACCTGATATCTTATATAGAATAGATCAGACATACCGCTGCACTTAAAGATGCTGAGCATAAAAAAGGAAAAATTAAATAAATCAGCTTTTACTTGAGTAACAGGTCTTAAACTATCTCAAGTGAGATAGTGGAAAAAATACATGAAAACCAGAAATACTTTTGTTTAGCTATTTTATTTTTTGTTTCAACAGAAATAATAATTAAAAAAAAAACTAACCGTTTTGCAGTAAAACTAGGAAGGAAAGTAAACATGGTTACTAAGCTACTATCAGTTGAAGGTAAAGGAACCAAACAAACATTAACTAGTTTATATCTTAAACTGAATCCCAAGTTCATCCATCACTTTGTATTGTGGATGAGTGTATTATAATAAAAAGTCTTCAGGAATTATTTCACGCTTTAAGACTTACACAGCTCTAGTATCACTAGTGTTTCAAATCACATGTCTTTAAAATGTTCCGAAATTCAACATTCAGTGGTTATGACTTATTACTTTTGTGAAAACGAACATGAACTATGGCTCTCTTATTGATCTGGAGTACAAGGAGTCTGCTTGTGTTGTCTGCTCATTTCACATGACACTGAGTAGTACGTCGAGTCATAACATCTGCTTTAGGGAACAGTACAAAACAGAAGAGACAGAAAAATGCACAAGATCAAAGTCTCCATCATACATTTGTCGTCTGAGGTCAGGCTTCTTTTGGAGATTTCATTTAAACTAACAGGACAGCAACACTACAAAAGAAAATGTTATCGGAAACAAAACTACATCCCATTTCCTTTTCACACTATTTTAATATGTAAAATATTTCAGGAAAGACATACGGATATTGGACGAGTTTGCCTCAATCTACACAAGTTAGAAAAAAAAGGTAACAAAAAAACAAAGCGAAACACCCCTGCGCTTAGAAAGAAATGTATGCGAACCCATGTTGACAGAAGTAGTCATGTGATTAGATGGCCAGGTGCAGGGTGATGGGGCAGTGGTCGCTCCCCATGGCTGCGTTACGGATCTTGCTGTCACACAACTTTGGGAGCAGCGAGGCCGAGAGCACGAAGTAGTCTAGGCGCCAGCCGACGTTCTTGGCCCGCGAGTTCATCATGTACGTCCAGAAGGTGTAGGCGTTGGTCTGCTCGGGATACAGCTCGCGGAAGCTATCGATAAAACCAGCTGCCAGGAGCTGGCTGAAACCTTCGCGCTCTTCAGGAGTGAAGCCTGCATTCTTACGGTTGCCTTTGGGGTTCTTCAGGTCAATCTCCTGGTGGGCGACGTTGAGGTCACCACACAGCACCAGGGGCTTACGGCTGTCCAGGTCGCTCAGGTATGCACGGAAGTCTACGTCCCATGTTTTGCGGTAGTCTAGGCGGACCAGGCCACGCCCAGCATTGGGCACGTATGCAGTAACCAGGAAGAAGGAGGGGAACTCGGCAGTGATCACACGGCCTTCTTTGTCATGCTCCTCTTTTCCTGCAGGAGGAAAAAAAAACTTTCAGGGTATGTGTACTTCTAAACTACCAAAGTAAGTAAAATAAAACAATTTACATCACAGTATACCTAAACGTATTGATACAGGTATCATCTAAAGTTCTTTTACTCTCAGAATTCTGAATTGATTAATCATGCATGAATTTCTCTTACAGTTCTTACAAAAACCTGTCTACTTTGTGGCAACAAAAGCCATCTGAAGCCTACTGATATGGAAGCATAAATCAATTGAAGTTCTCACCAATGCCATAAGTAACTTTAAGAGGCTCGGTCTTGCACAGCATGGCCACTCCGCTGTAACCCTCTTTATCTTCTGAGCCTGCCCAGTACTTATGTGGATACTCAGGCATAGAGGTGATATCTGCTGGTAAAGCTTTCTCAGCACACTTAGTCTCCTGAAGACAAAGCACATCCGGAGCCTCCTGACGCACCCACTGTAGGACGGGATCAACAAAAAATTTAAGAAAAGGAAGCCATCATGAGCTGGCATCTATTAAGCAGAAGGAATTTATAGAATGTACAGTAAAAAAAAAAAGGCACGTTGAAAAAAGGAACACAATCTACATATCTAATCTCCCATTCCCAATTTACACTTACATCGAGCCCCTGCTTCTTAACCCAGGCACGAAGGCCGTCCACATTCCAAGAGGTTATCTTCATGTTGGCTGCATGGCCATCCTTGCTGGTCAGTTTATCTGGGGGGTCTTCATACAAAACTGGGGCTTCAGGCTCCTTTGCCTTCTTCCCTTTCTTTGTTTCTGTTTCTGTCATTTAAAAAGAAAAAAGAAAAAAAATTAACTTGGAGACTTTGGCAATAACCGATCACCATCGTCCCCTGATGCCGGGTCTCGCCAGCGATCACCACTGTTTCACACCCTTTACACTGGTTACAAGTACTAAAACTACCCACTTTCTGTCAGAAACATCATATATTCCTTTCTTATGTAATTTATCAAGTAAAATCTTCAGGTAATATAATTTATATTGGGGTTGAAACGATTCCTCGAGTAATTCGATTACAAAAAATGATCGAGGCAAAATCTTCTGCCTCGAAGCTTCTTTTATCAATTTTATTTTTTGTTTGGCGCGACACAGCGCACTTCCGTATGCAAACGGCCACTAAACACTGACGAAGAAGAAGCGCTTACGTCACCCACAAAGCGGAAGGAGATGCAAACAGTTAGCTGTGTATTGATTTGAGGGAGCGTTCTGTTGCGGGCTGCAAAATGGAACGGAGCGATAAAAATATCAGCGAGCCGAGAAGAAGAAACCGGCAAGAGAAAACGACAGAAATTGTCAGTAAAGGCTTATGTTATGCCTGAGCTGTAGATTTTGAAACTTTTATTTCTGAAAGTTAAGTTGCACAACGTAGTGTTTTTGTATAATTATTTATTTTAATGTGTGCCTTAGTGTTTTGATACTTAGTCATTTGAAATACCTTTTTTTTTTTAGTTTTTGCATCTGAGAAAAGGCTTTGAAATAAGATGCACTTAATTCATCTCAGTCAACTGTAAGCTATTCCTTGTAAAATGCTGTATGCATTTAAAAAACAAATGTAGATTTTTCTGAAAAGAAAACCAATTAATCTTTATTTCTCATATATTTTACACTGCTGTTTAATTAGGCAAAAGAACATTTTATCCGATTACTTGGTTAAATTTTTGGTAGAATACTCGATTACTAAAATATTCGATAGCTACAGCCCTAATTTATATTATATAATACATGCATATAATTTATAATATTTATGGCTGTGATATACATGATATGCCATGGTGCATACATTACTGTGCAAAAGTGCACAGCTCCTTTAATAAAGTGCTATAGCTATTTAAACAACTCGAAGTGAAATGCATGAATGAAAACAGCTCAGGACTGAGGTGAACTGAATGATTACCTGCTTCTGCAGAAGCTTCCTCGTTCTTCTTGGCTCTCTTCGGCATGGTTCTGAGACTCCACACAGCACGCGCAAACCAACGCACGGGCACACCTGCGGGAAAAACACACGTGGACAGACGTAATGCATAATGAAAACGCGATTTCTGACTCGCTTAATGCAATCCTGTGCGATATCGACCACGAGAGGGAAACGATACATCGGTGCAACCCTGCACTTCCTGAGCAAGCAACACAGTTATGCATGAGTGTTTTTTTTTTTGTAAAGAATTTAGATTGCTGATCATAGATGTGCACTGACTTAATGCTTGAACCTTAAAATCGAGGAAACACTTCGATAAATTTGTGCAACAACAAGCAGTAGCTAAACCAGCGGCCCTGAATGAACTAATAACGGGAACTGCAGGGGAAAAAAACTGCAACTAGTGTTTATTTATTAGTTATTGAAGCATAATATTACTATATGAAATAATTATCATATGCAGTGTGTAGAAAAGCTTACCAAAACCAGCCACACTTAATAAACCCTAAGAGATTTTGGGAGTCAACGCGCTGCTTTGTGCTCAGACTGAGCGCTGCACATGGTCCCCGGCACACTGCTGACCCAAAAATTGCCTGACTAAAAACAAAGGAAAAATATATACACTTATCAAATTATTAATTTACAATTTATAACACCAAAATAATTCCGTTCTAAATAAATAAAATAACGATTATTAGCTATCTGGGGCACTTTTTAAACTTGTGTAAAATTATATTTTGTACCGGAAGTAAGACGAACACCTATAGATATTATTATGGTCCTAGAGGAAGCGGTTGGGACCAGAGAAGCTCCCAGTGCTGTAGTGTGGACAGAAACTCTGGTAAATACAGACAATTTAGATTATAAAACATCACTACACGCCGTAGATATGTTTTATACCAGATACATATTATGTATGAAATGTTAAAATGTTGTCGCGTTTGAGGACAACAACCTCAACCTGTTCATATGGCTGCAAATCTCTAATTGACTCCTGAATCCTACAAACGACTCCGATTCTGATCCCTGGTGTTGTGACTCTCTTCAATATTTTCAACACAAATTTCGAATAAATCATTCATTAACTGAAGATTTGTCTTGTGTATAAAGGTGCACTTGTCCAGTCAGAGAGCGAAATCTCACACTTCAAATCTGGGAGGCTTAAATCTGAACTGAATCAAACATTTGAGTCGACTCCTGATCTATGAATTCGCCCTACCCGTCAATCTCTCCTTACCACGCATGCGCATTACAAAAATGCACGTTTTACTGCTTTAGCGTCCCGCCCATAAATCCATGTGACCTGTGGGGTTATGTTCAGTTTTGATATTTTCATAATCGCACAGTCACAGGGAGTCACAGCTTACATTCATAAGTCAGTGTGCCAAAAGACATCATTCTTTGTACATTAGCAGCTGTGCAACTGGTGCTATTCTGACCATGTCTGCTATTTTATCATGAAAAGCAAGTTAGAACAAAGAACCAACGTGAAATTCTGCATGCAACTGGTCAAATCTGCCACAGAGACGAATGACATGATTCGGCAAGTTCACGGCAAAAAGTTTTTCGAGGTGTTTTGAGTGGCACGAGTACTTTAAAAGCGGAACATCACTGGAAGATGACGGGAGATCAGGAAGATCTTCAACAAGATCAACCTCTGAAAACATTAAAACCATTTGGCAACTCGTGCATGATGATCAATCCTTGTAATGGATTGGCACCCTGTCCAATAAGTTTGTCCCATTCCTTGTGTTCTAAGTCTCTTAAGATCGGTTCCAAGCCCCTGTGACTGTACACAGGATATGCAGGTATATGAGATGATGAAGTTGTGTGCGAATATGACCCTGATCTCACTGTTGTTAAATAGAAATTTTTTTTCATTCATTCTTTCCTGGTATTGTTTAGTAGTAAACTGCCCTTCTGTATAAACTGTTATGTTATAACATAGGTAGGATTTTTATAATTGATGTTATATGTGTAATCTTAAATCTAAAATTCTGTTTCAACAGGAGCCATGACGGTGGTTATCGGCTTCGAGGGCAGTGCCAATAAGATCGGCATAGGGATTATAAGGGACGGTGAAGTGCTCTCAAACCCTAGGCGTACCTATATTACTCCACCTGGCCAAGGTAGATAAATTGACAAGGTTCTCACCGAAGTCAGTACGCATGTGACATGCACATTTTTTATTTCTTTATTACAAGCGAGTGTACAACATTTTCAGTTGTCGGTTATAAAATTGTTGTTAGAAGCGATGGTGTTTTCAACGTTAACGCTGTTGTGTATAATGAATATCATTATGTATTTTAATAATATTTATTCAGTGTTTTTAATTAAGAAGTCATTGATTGTGATTGTGAACTCATGTCCTCTTAGGTTTCCTTCCAAGAGAAACAGCCAAACATCATCGTAATGTTATCCTGACTGTTCTCCGAGAAGCACTCGATGAAGCTGGATTAAAACCTGCGGATATTGACTGTGTAGCGTACACCAAAGGTAACTGTCTACAATTTCACAATGGAATAAAAATACACAACACCCATCTTGATTTATGGTACTTGGTTTCATGTCCCAGGGCCGGGGATGGGCGCCCCACTGCTCACTGTGGCTCTGGTGGCCCGGACAGTTGCACAGCTTTGGGGAAAGCCATTAGTGGGAGTCAATCACTGCATTGGGCACATTGAGATGGGACGACTAATCACGGGTGCCAACAACCCCACCGTGCTGTATGTCAGTGGTGGTAATACTCAGGTGGGAGTCAATTGCACTGCGACATTTATATACAAAGCGTGTCATACATACTGGCTTATTCATTAATTGAATTAATTGAACTTGGTGTCTTGTAGGTGATCGCTTACTCTGAAAGACGATACAGAATTTTTGGGGAAACTATAGACATTGCCGTAGGAAACTGTTTGGATCGTTTTGCCAGAGTCATCAAGGTCAGCATTTTTATTATACGTTTTTTTCCCCTTCACATGCTGGTTTGTCATGAGGATGAATTAAAAAAAATTTTTTACCCATGATCGCTACATTATTTTTTTCCCGTATCCTAAATACACAGATATCGAATGACCCCAGTCCTGGCTACAACATTGAACAAATGGCAAAGAAGTAAGTGTATATTTAAAGAACCATACCGTAATCATAATTCCATGTTTAGTTATGTAAAAGGTTTTACCAAAGGGCTCTTGTGTTTGAAGTATTTTTGCTATATTGAAAGCATCTTTTGGTTGTTTCGTAGCTGATAAACCAGCAGGTACCAATATATTTTGTACAGCTTGTACTGACTAGTACACATTTGTGCATAGTGGTATTGCTCCCTCAAAGCACCAGGGTCCAAGGTTTGATCTTGGGTTTAGGATTTGTGTTGAGTTTTCCATCTCTCTGCCTCCTGGACTGGCTACACTGAATTACCCCAAGGTGTGGCACATCACATGTCTACATGTTTTCCCACATCATGCACAGTCTTCCTGGGAGAGATTTCGTATCCGTAGGGCAATAATAACTGTTATTATTTCATTTTGCCCCCAATGTTCTTCCTAATTTAGTTATAGAGGTTGCGAAACACTGTTAGGGCAATCTCCCATGAAGCAGGGACGGCTTCCTCCAAGACTCCTGCCAACTCTATCTGCCCTATCCACTTGTGTGAGCTCACATTGGCCCCTGATTGACTAGTGTTGCACTTCAATCACTTTCTCAACTGCAGATGCCTGCAGCATCAGCCAAAAGTACTGCAGCACTTTTAACATATTTGTGCATATATCACCCAAGAATCAAACTTAGTAAAACAGTTAATGGTGCAAATGGCTGGCATTTGTCAGCGAGTGGATCTGAGTTATTAAATGAGTTCCTGGGAGTCCAGAGCTTTGGATGTAAAGCAGTCAGTCCGATCATTGTCCCGGTGTACTGAGAAAACTTTCCACTTTTGATGGTATCCAAGCACTAGTGAAACCCTGAGGTACTGTAAGTGCAGTAGTGTAGCAGGGGATTATCTAGAGAAATGACAACCTCTTTGGCTTTACCTTATAATTCCGTGGTAAAACGATATTGCTTATTTTAGCACCATGATTAGTGGTCGTTTCAATGTTTTGATTTTTATCAACCAGTTTGTTTTTCTTTTTCAAGGGGCAAGCAGTTCATAGAGCTTCCATACACAGTAAAGGGAATGGACGTTTCTTTCTCTGGGATTTTATCATGCATTGAGGTAACTTCATCTGTATTTGATGGTATAGAAAATGCAATAAAAGCTTATTTCAGCTTTACTCAGAATCAAACATGCAAGCAGAGTAGGAGAGGTGGGAGGATTGATTCAGTGTGATTCGTTTGTGTGACGCCCAGATTTTAATTTTTTTAAATATAAATTCAAAATTTACGTTTGAATTTGAGATGGTAAAATGTCTCTCTAAACTATTTACATGTTGGCAGGCATCATTGGTAGAAGCGAATAGTGTCAATCTGAACTCATCAGAACTCATGACCTTTTTCCATCGCTCCAAATCTTTATAATTCAATTCAATTTTATTTGTATAGCGCTTTTAACAATTGTCATTGTTGCAAAGCCGCTTTACACAATCAAAAGAATTATTTAAGTTTGTATGGAATGTGAATGTGTATGAATCAAAATGGTAAGATAGTACCTGATGAGCAAGCCGTGGCAAGGAAAAACTCCCTGAGATGGCAATAGGAATAAACCTTGAGAGGAACCGGACTCAACAGGGAACCCATCCTCATCTGGGTAAAATATAATCCCTAGCCAATTGAAGGCGTTTTTTTCTGATTCCTAACAAGTGGTTTTCTTATGGAAACACAGCTGTTTCGTTCAAATCCTGTGAGTTCTCATCACCTTGTGTATGTGTGTATGGAAGTTTATGGAGGTCTATGGTCAAGTGATCTCCATTCATGATTTTTTGGACCACATTTCTCCTTTCACAATGTTTATGGTTCACCACTATCTTTTCAGTTTTATAAAGTGTGTTGGACAGTTCTTAATCCAGTTCCAATAATTTCAGCAATCTCCTCAGTCATTTTCATGCCATAAATTTTATCCTCCTAAAATTACACGTTTTCTTTGGTGAGGCATTGTACAGTATATACCTACACCTATTCATGTAAATAGTGTCTTAAAAATTAAATGATAAATGGTGACTATTATCTGTCACCTAAAAGGATTGAGCATGGTGGTATGAAAAAAAAAAAAAAAAACTATGCAAGTGGTCTATACCTATACAGGAACAGTGAAACCTCGGATTACGAGTAACGCGGTTTGCGAGTGTTCTGCAAGATGAGCAAAGATTTTTAATAAAATTTGACTTAGAAAACGAACAAGTCTTGGTTTACGAGTACCGAGTATCATGTATCACACATGCGTTTCTTGTTTTGGTGCCGAGTGTCACGTGATCACAACTGAGCTGAAGTTCTTCTCTCTCTTGCGCTGCGGAATTGTGGGTAATTGTCTCCCCTGCTGGGTCTTAGTGCCCGTCTCTCACTGGTATAATCAACATCCGTGAACGTGTGTACTGTTTACTATAACGCTGTGACCACATGTGTGCGTAAAACATATTTTATTTTGTTTGCGTGTGTATAGAGTGCATTTACTGTTTATAATAACATACATGTGTGCGCGCGTGTAAAGCAAAAGAAAGTCTCATTAGAGAGGATAAGGATCCATTTTCTCTCTCCTTCTCTGTATCAGCCTGCACTTTGTCATTGGACACTGTGCCCCTTCACACACACACACACACACACACACACACCTCCTCTCGCCTTCACTCACACCCCCCTTCTCCCCTCCTCCCCCCGCTTTCTCACACACACTCTTTCTTTCTCTAATGGAAACACTGCTCTGTCGCGATTCTTTTCAAAGTGCAGGTTAATTTGTTTTATATTTACTTTACAGCAGTAATTCCATTAGTGTGCGCTCACCAGTGTTATCAGCGATGCTCCTTGTAAATTTTTCCGATAAAACAGTCTTTACATTAATGTATGTGTGTGTATGAAACTCAAATAAGAGAGGAGGAGAGGTTACTGTGTAAGATGAGAAGAGGGAGGGGGGGGTCTGATTCCTCCTCTCCTCTTTAGCTTCACACACATACACAAACACACACATACACACACACAGTGCCTGTGCGCATAAACGGAAACCCTTATCTGTCGGGATTTATTTTTACTTTTTTTAAAGGTAAAGTGCAGGTTAATTTGTTTTATTTTTACTTTATGTTGTGTATTAATTATTTTAATGTATTCATTTTTTGGGGCTGTGGAACAAATAATTTGAGTTTCCATTATTTCTTATGAGGGAATTCGCTTTAAGTTACAAGTGTTTTGAAATACGCGCCCGCTTCCGGAACGAATTATCCCCGTAATCCAAGGTTCCACTGTACTTAGGAACATTTGAATTACGACTTTCCGCAGGTATGAACGGACCTCACCCATGTATTGTACGAAAAATAGACACTGCAGTGCACCAGATACCAATATTTACAATTCTATACAGTATTGTCAGGGTGTAATTGAATATATAAAATATTTTGTGTGTATAAAACACACAAAAAAAAAAAGTGTGTTGGGGGAGGGGGAGGACTCCGAACTTGTTCGTAAGTAGGGGACTACCTGTAATTGTACAATCATGTATGATTTTATTTACTCAATTTAATGAAGTATAGTTTTTGCTAAATAATTTTTCTGAACATTGATTTTTCCATTCAAATCTAGGAGACGGCACACAAGATGTTGAGTTCTGGGCAGTGCACACCAGAGGACCTGTGTTTTTCTCTTCAGGCAAGGATCAAAGAAATTCCTGTTCCTGACATAAATGCGTGACACTGTAATATTTCTGGATGTGTTAATTTGACTGGGCAGAACTCTGTCTGATCTGCAGGAGACGCTCTTCACGATGCTGGTGGAGATCACGGAACGTGCCATGGCTCACTGTGGCTCCCAGGAGGTGCTCATTGTTGGAGGAGTAGGCTGTGAGTTAAAGTCTGCACATTTCAGCGCTGAGATCACATGCTCATATGCTCTTATTAATCCGAGTCGCTCCGTACTTCTTCATATAGGTAACCTCCGTCTGCAGGAGATGATGGGGGTCATGTGTGAGGAGAGAGGAGCCCACCTGTTCGCCACGGATGAACGGTTAGAATTTTTTACATTCATATGGCTTTCAAATGCCAAACCTGCACATTTTTAGCACTTCTTGATATCTTGTGCACAACGCAAGGCCTTAAACCTTCGACTCTGTTGTAAGGTTCTGCATCGACAATGGAGCGATGATCGCACAGGCGGGCTGGGAGATGTTCCGCATGGGGCAGGTAACAGAGCTGTCTGATTCCTGGATCACACAAAGGTAGGTGTTTGGTTTTTACATTTACTGAATGTACACTTGAGCAAAAAGTGAAGAACTTAATTTCAACTACAGATGATTAAACATATTGTATAAGTGGATGGCAGAGTTTCATTCTTAAGGCATTGTGTTATTGTAAATTGTTCAGTTAAAGGTATATTTTTGTTGTGTCCTTTTTATTAGGTACAGGACAGATGAAGTAGAAGTTACCTGGAGAGACTGAGTCGTATTTATCTATTTTGGCTTCAAAGAAAGCAAGGTTTTTTATGTTAAATAAACTAAATTTTGGTACAAATACAGTGCTTTTTTTCCACCTCACAGATGTGGAGTGTTCATAAACCATCACATAACAGCTTTCAAATATTATAGCAAATCTCTACACATCACCTTGTCACAAGATGTTTAATGGTTTTTATATTGGTTTAAATCAGAAGCTGTAAAAATGCAGTCCCGAATTTGACTGTTTTCCTCCTGCAAGGCTTAAATGTTTTGATCAGGTTGTGATTAATGTATATGTAGTAAGTACATGCTTATTGGGTTTTGGATGCGAAATATTTAAATTTGTTTATTTAGCATAATCCTGAAAACCTTTATCTGATGCTAATTTTTTTTAATGTGAACTTTTTTTTTATACATTTTGTTTTCAAAATTATTAAGCAGCCATCCTTCACTTTATTGTTTCAGTTGTGTGTAAATATGAGCCCGAATATCCTTAACCATTCATCTACATGGGTTTTTGGGGTAAATCTTCTTCTACGAAAGGAGAACAAATATACATGAATTTCAAGAGGCACCAGATGATGATTAATCAAATGCCAAGACTAAAACTGGGTCATGGCTATTGGTTATGTTCCAGAAGCACAGTGGTCCAAAATGTGTCCAATTCAGTCATCTCAGTTCCCAGACCTAATCCTCATGAAGAAGAGACTCCACAAGAGATGATTTGAGTATCTGAATGAGATTATGCATCTCTTGAAGCATTAGAGTAGATCATGTGAAGTTTTGCCTTTTTTTTTTTTTTTTAAGTGCATAAAATTAGATCCTGTGATTCTAACCGTTACATGATTGATGCTACCAGAAGGGCTGGTTTGATCTCCCAGGGTTGTCACAACACTCATTTATAAAGAAACAATCCACAAAATCACCGGTTCTGTGGTATAAACACTTAAGAGTGATAGAGTCAGAGTGGATCTAGCTTTCAAGCCTGATAGGATTACTGAAATAATCACGCTTTACACCCATGGTGTATCTTTACGCCCATGGTGATGTGAAAAGCATCTCAGAACATGTAACGCTACAAGGAGGCATGATGAGAACATCAAGACAACACTGGTGTAGTTCCTGAGTTTATTTTCTTCCCTCTAATGTCAACAAATAAGCAAATCAAAACACTTTAGAGCTGTGGTTCGTATACCGCATTCAACTTCAGACCTTACTGAACCTTTTTGCTTTGAAGATTGTTAATAAACAATATTTGTATTTAGTACCTAAACAGATACATTTGAGAACATCTTGCAGATCTACATAAAACAAAGCGAACAGTCTTCTGTCTGGCATCATACTTTAACATAACACGACAGGCTGGAACCCGTGATTTAATGAAAGCATGTTTAAAAATGTCAAGCCGCACTGGAGAAGCCAAGCTGGGGAAAAAGAGAGGGAAAAAAAAAAAAAAAGACAAGCCCAAGGACCAGGTTCTAGCGTTTTCTAGAAATGCTGATTACATCCAGTAGCTGTAACACGTTAGAGATTACAGAGCCTTGTACAGAACACATTACTTATACATTTTAATAGAAGTTTTAAATAATTGTTTTTGCTGTGATTACTCACATTCACACAACGGAGGGGAAACAAAGAAAAAAAAGTAAATTCTAAAATTGAATTAACTGTAAACAATCTTAAAGTTTTAGTAAACAATGTTCAAAACCAACCTGAGTTCCCCCCATTTTTTTCCAGTAAATACATTTCTCTGTATGTAGTAATAATAAAAATAGACAATAGTTTTATACTTTGCTTTTATTCTGCAACACTTCACTTAAATCTCTTCCAGTGCGCCTTTAAAAAGATTTCTATTGTACATTTTACATTCAAGGGAGGAAATATTTTAAAAACAGCACTAAGAACGGAAATTTGTGCACCGACGAAGCGTGCCAGCTGCACCCATGTAAGGTACACACACGATAAGAGGATGGGACGTGAACGCAAAAGAAAGAAAGAAAAAGGGGAAAGGACTAAAATTACAGAGAGATGGAGATTTTCAGTGTGAGTACAGGAGAACTTTATAATGGGGGGAGAAAGAGAAATACAGTGGGGCTAAAACGCTACAGCAAAGTAAAGTTTTGCCCCTTAGAATAAAATGGCCAGATCTTTAGAAAGATATTCTATAAAAGGAAAAAAGTAAACAGTGTTCTCCACCATGATAAAATAGAGGATGTGCGGAAAGGTCTCCACGCCACATGACAAGTTTTAAGGCATCCATGCATAGGAGACGTTTCTTGCGTTACATGGGGAGGAGGAGTTTGGGGTAAAGATGAGTGCAAAGAGGATTAGAGGGTGTGTTTAACTGTTAAGTGTGCTAGAAAGAGTATGACGTGTGTGTGTGTGGAGTACAGAGTGTGTGAGGGAGGAGTAGCCATGTGTCGTGCAAACTGCTATGATGAGTCCGTGTACCAGACAACCTTCACGGGATCTGAAAATAAAAAACAGGTTATTCAAAAGGGTTAAAAATGAACTATGCAGAACTAAAAAAATAAATAAATACAGAAAATATGTTTCTACAACATCTGGGTTGGAGCATAAAGCCTGGCCAGGTTTGTTTTTTAATAGGGATGTCTTGATCCCACTTTTTGGCAATATTCACATTAAAAGCCACATTGCTCAGTAGAGATGAAAAAATAAAAATAAAATAGTGGAATCTTGGATTGCGAGTTACTTGGTCTGCGAGTGTTTTGCAAGACTAGCGAAATTTATATTTAAAAAAAATTTAATTTAAGCGAGCAGAGCGAGATCTTGACATACGAGTAGTACACATGCGCGTTGTCTGCCGAGCGTCACATGATCACAACTGAGCCAACGTGTCTCTGACTCTCTGTAAGTAAGCAGTAAGAGTGTTTGTGGGCGCGCATGGACATCGTCCTACACAGTAGACCCCTCCCCTCCTTTTCTCCCATCTTTCTTCAACTTCACACACACATTCGCGCAAACACACTAACAAATTACTCCGTCAGGATTCTTTTCAAAGGTAAAGTCCAGGTTAATTTTTTTGTTTGTATGTTATATTTTGTATTAATTATTTTTATATAAATATTTTAGGGATGTGGACCAAATCATCAGAGTTTCCATTATTTCTTACTGGGGAAATTCGTTTGATATACAAGTGCACTTCCTGCGCAAATTATGCTCACAATCTTTGCCAAAGAAAAAAAAGGATGTCTTTGAAAAAGTTTTTTTTTACCTGTACATTCTGGATGAATAATTAGTTTATCATAGTTAAATTAACAAATATGCAAATATTTTTTAAATGTAAATAAATATTACGAGTTTCCATGGTGGGTTTTCTCCGGGTACTCCCAAATTGCCTATAGTGTGTGAAAGAGCGTGTGTGCATGTGTCCTGACTCGTGCCCTAAGCCTCCTGGGATAGGCTCCAGGTCCCCGTGACCCTGAATACAGGATAAAGCGGTATAGAAGATGAGCGAGAGTGAGTAAATATTACATAAGCAAGGTCTGAAATTAAACACCCGTCGACCACCAAATTCATGTAGACTTTCTGTTTGAAGAGTAAATCTTAGGACTGCATGTGGCCCAGATCTGCCACACGGTGGGTAAATATTTGTACCAAAAATAATGCAAGTTTTCATTTTGTTGAAGCCGCAGCATCTTTCTCCTGGCTCTGGCTCTCAGACAAGTTTATCTTTTTAAAGGGAACCTTTTATGCAAAATTCACATTTTAATCATTTTCAGACATTCCAACTGCAAAACATGAGGAGGGAATTTTTCTGCCTAGTTTCTGGGACTAGTTAAGAGGGAATTTCTGTTTGTTATTTTGGCCCCATCAACTTCCAAAGCCTATGACCACTTTTAGGGAACTGCAAGTGAACTTTATAAATAAATAGAGCAAACGTACTAGTTTTCCTCACTCCATTTTATTTATTTATTTTCCTGCTGTGGCCAGACCTAGACCAGGGCTTAACAATTGGCTAGAAAAACATACTTCCTCAAAGGGGTGTTCATGTGGTATGTCATTAAAAGCTATAGACACTGAAAAAGTAAAATTTGGAAAAGGAGTGAAACAAGAAGAAATTCAAGCAGACAACGCAGGATGAATTGTATTTCAGCTGGAACGATAACATGTACTTTTGGAGATCTCAAAGAATTTATGCAAACTTGTTTAAATGTAGTATAAATGAGTGACCTTTAAATGCAAGAGAGAAAAAATAATTTACCTTCTTTTTGTTTCCTGACAATTGCACGCCATTCTACAAAGAAAGACAAAGAAAAGAAAAAAATGTGTATTATGACTGAACAATTTTTTACAACTTTAGGTTCAGACGGTTTTGAAATACTAAACAAACTAACAAACGGACTGAAACGTCGTCTATTTCTTAATATTCATTATAAAGTGAAGATGAACAGGATTTTAATTGATTAAGGGAGTAAAATAAAATACCTTGTGTGTGATACTGTGCAGCTTCCATTAGGTGACGACAAGTGAGCAGCAGCTGCGCAGAATCCTCAGGCTCCTTCGAGCACTGGCTCGGTGAAGCAGCCGAGTTTTCGAAAACCATTTCTCCAATAATGTGATCGATGCTCTCGGGTGAACTCTGCTCTGTAACGTCTTCTGCGACCGAAGCGGAGCTCTCCATCGCTGGACCATCAGTGATGAAACTGAGTCCCCACTGGTTCTGCAGAAGCGCCCCGATGCCAGGTGGCTCTTCAACCACACTACCAGAGAACCCGCCCGCCTTCACCTTGGAAGCATAACTGACTGCTGGCTGCAGCTTCGCAGGGCTGTCCTTCACCGGGAAAGCGGGAGGAGGTCTGAGCGACGACAGCGTCTCACCCATCCACCGCTCCTTCTGTGCCTGAGAGGATTTCTGGAGTTTTTGACCGGCTCCTTCACGCCGAGGGCCTCTGCCTCTGTTCTGCGCTCTGTGCTCCCTGTTCAGGGATTGTGTGTGAGCAGGTCCATTTGAAGGTCCTTCATGATGATGATTAGGGCTGTTTGATGTCTGACGGGGAGGAAGTGTGTCCATTCTGGCGGCGCAACCACCCCCACCTCCACCACAACTGCCAGAGCCAGGGGAGAGCCGCCGGTTCCGGATGTGCGGCTCAGCTTGGGGAGGAGAGACGAGCACAGCAGGGTCGCACAGCGTATCTGATTCGCACACAGCATTATTTGATTCCCAGGTACCTAATAATAATAATAAAAAACAAAAAACATGCAGTCAATTTCTTTTACATTTTAAATGCAAAGCCATAGTTTCCTACATGATGTAACATACAACTCAAAATCACAAGTATGAGATAAAGATGAAACAGGAAAACAAAACCTTGCAATGTAATAAACTGTCAAACACGAAGACGTATCTGCCCTCACACCCAGATTTAACACCATGAACTGTATATGGCTCAACTATCTTTATATAAAGTATGTGTAAAGCAATAATCTGTTACTGCCTATGGATGCATAATCAGCAATAAAGTTAACATAATACAGAAGTATTAGCCAATAAGGAAGCACTGCTACAAGTTCTTCCTGCCTGTCAATCATTTGGCATGTGACATGCAGCCCATATAAGGGCAGGCTATATATGAAGAGGAAGTGAGGCTCCAGCATGATGCACGGGGAGTTATTAATGATGCAGCTAAAGTTCGGGCTGTGCTTTTCAGCATTACTGCTGATCTCTAGCATGTTGGTATCCAAAGCACAAAAATACAGAGAGAATAAAAGGACACTACGGTGGGGCAATAACGTCTGTGTATTAAATGTGCGTGTAATTTTGTAGTTTTGGTGTGTTGTGCAGATTTCCAGATATATAACCTAAACACGTAAATGAGTCTGCTAATTGTTTTGTTGCATCCACCGGTGCTCTCATCTCGTATCTTTTGTTTGTTCTTTAAATCTCTAATACACAAGCTGTTATTGAACGCAGCATAGACTGCACTGATGGCTTATTGATTTCAAGATACTGTTTGATTAGGTTTGTTACCTTGAGGTCAGCTGTAATCTCACAAGTCGACTAACTGCATCTATCCTCTTTGCACGAGTTAAAATGGCGTTTCTTGAGTAGCTAGTCTTTAGTTAACATACACACAACCCAAGATTAACTTAAATTCAGTATCACCACATACAAGTTATGGGGAAATTGCCTTTTTTGACATCGGGACTTTTATTATTATTTTAAGCAATGCTCATTAGTAAACGAGTTTGCACGTGTATATATAATAAACAAAAAAAAAAGATAATTTGCTTTAAAGCACGACCTGTTTAATACAAGTCGTATTAGGGCGCGCTGGAGATCTGCGCATGCGCGGAGCTCCAACTAGAAATTTCCTAGTAGTAGCGTTCAGGGCGGACGCGCGAGCTGAAGAAAGTTCGCCCGACATTTTGTCTCTGTCGGTTTCTTGACGTGTATAAATAATAATAAAATATATGATAAAGCAAAAGATTATTGTGTTCTGAGATGTCGTGTGGTATTAAATGAGTCTCCATAAGCGAAGTATTTGCAATAGCTAACAAGCTACCCGCTAGCTAGCATGGCAACCAAAGTTCGAGAAGCTTAGCCATCATGGCGGATGTGTGTATATAAATATACAGATAAACAGACATTACTGAAAATAAACTGAATTCTGTAATCAACAGTATAAAATGACAGGATATATATGTACAAGGTTATGTAGAAAACTCACACGTTTTCGTAAGAAAGTTTCCTAAGCCTCGGCTCATTTCGGGCGTTGTTGATTCGAAAACTTTCCAACAATTTGGTGGTTATTGTTAAAGAAAACAAACTATCTGAAGCAGGATAAGGCGTGTATAATGAAATTAACGTCTCACCTGTTTTAATGTGCATGTCGATTGGTTGAATCTCCGGCTGATAAACTGCGTTAAGAGGATTATTTGTAGCGTGTTGCTGTGTTGTTTGGCGTGGAGGCTGACTCTCTCACTCCGACCGGGTGGAAGCAGTTTAGAGCGACTTCCGCATTTGGAGGCGCGAAGAGGGGCGGGAAATGCAACGGTCACGTGATCAAGGGTCTCCCTGTGATGTCGAGGGTTGAGAACTCAAATGCTGATTTTTGCTCTGTTCATGAAAATTATATACACATACAGTGCCAGTCAAAAAGGTTTGGATTATTTTTTTATACTGTAGAACAATACTGGATTTCTTTTTCAAAACTATGAAACAACAACAATAAGTCAGTTGTTATTTCAAGACACAAAGGTCAACTGTTCTGGAAAGTTCTCCCAAGAACAATATTGTCAACTGCATTAAAAAAAAAAACAAGCACCATGATGAAACTGGCTCTCATGAAGTCCTGCCCAGGAAAGCAAGACCAAAACTTACCTCTGCTGCAGAGGAGAACTTTATTTAGCGTTACCAGTCTCAAAAATCACCAATTAACAAATAGCACCTCAGACCACCTGGTGCCTGTGTGCTACCATTACCTGCAAATTCAGTGCGCGGTCAACTCGCTGCTGCCCCAATGTTTCGGCAGCCCTTCTGTATGCTCTTGTCGCTGTAGATGCTCTGCAGCCTGATCCGGGGTTTCAGTAGCTATAAGCTTAGCCTGATGTACCTGATTTCTCCACTGTTACAACGCCTCTGACACAATCACACTATGACATTGAAGTTCATGATGACACTGCCTACTGTTACATCACAGTATAAAATAGAAGCCAGTGAAGATGCTGCCTATTCTTAAATTCAGTGAGGAGCGCGTCCGTGACACGCCCATGTGACATAACTACCTGTGCAGACACACAATCCGGCCCGGCCCAATGAGGATTCACAATTTTGCCATAAATGACTCTGCCTGCTGTTACAGTACATTCAGTGGGGACTAGAGATGACCGGATTCTTCCAGGTTAAATAACTTAATCTTTTAAATTAATCAGGATTCAAGAATCCTTCTTTTCATTTACTCGGATCAGCGGAGTCCTACGTTATTTTGTTGCTAACAACAACATAGATAAATACAACCTGAAAATTACACCATTCAGTTGTTCTCAGTACAGTGGTTTGTTAGCTAGTAACTGTAGGAACAAGTTAGGAACTGACTGATTTGTTGACTGAGTTGTTTAGGAAACGTCCTGCATTGTCAGAAACATAAACCACTCAAAATCGCATGTACTGGTTCATCAGATTCATTTGAATCATGGGATTCAGCGATATATAAATCTGTGTATATATACACATTTTCACATCCCGTGGACATTTCTATTTATAAAAATATTCCTATTTAACTCTACTACCCCCCCCCCCCAATGTACATAATGTATACATTGGGTGCTAGTAGTTTACAAGTTTACAGCTAAGTTTTTCTATAGTTAGAAAGTATAGGTATAGTAGTATAGAAGGTAGATAGTTTTTCTATATTTCAAATTACTATACAGTGGTGTGAAAAACTATTTGCCCCCTTCCTGATTTCTTATTCTTTTGCATGTTTGTCACACTTAAA